>BPLS01000205.1:0-63861 GCA_019656275.1 Rhododendron kiyosumense | reverse complement strand
ATTCATTCACGAAGTTACTATTCATACTACTGTTCATTACTATTCACTCACGAAGTTACTATTCATCCGTCACTATTCACATCACTATTCATCATAGGTACCATAGGTTCCATAGGTTTTGTTTGATTTCTCGGGTAACTTTTGATTCCTCTGGTTTCTTTTGGTCCACATTAGGATAGTATAGGTTTTGCTTTTTATAGGTTTTGCTTTTTATATGATTCCCCAGTAAACGTTATTCCCCATTATCACCTCTGTAATATATATATATATACCTCATAGCCTACTATAAACATGCCTATATGACCTTGTATGCTTTCTAGAAAAGTCTTAACTATTTTCTTTTCATTGAGTTGTCACTTGAAAGCCTTGTCACTCATCACCTCCTTTTCCTAGACCTAATAAGACTACTTGGTACCTAAGTGTACATGTATCATATATGGTTATATATATAAGTACATGGTACAAAAGAGAGAGAGAGAGAGAGTGTGTGTGTGTGTGTGTGCGCGCGCGCGCTTGCGTCTTTGTTCACTTCCACAAGTCACCTTTAGCCCATAAGCCTAATATCTACTTGACAATCCATTTCTAGGCATTTTTGAACACAATCCTAGCCATCATTTTATTCTTTCTTGCAAGTAACCTCTCCTAAGACAAGACAAGCCAAAAACCCTTCATGATAACCTAGGTTATGGCCTAAAATTGAAGTGACAATACTTGACATGCTTGAAAGGCTTGATTTGACCAAATAATGGAGCAAAATCCATAAGAAAGGAGAGAGAGAGGGGCCGGCCAAATGAGGAAGAGGAAGAGCCAAAATTTTGCTATAAATAAGACTCTTCACTTACCATTCAACTCACATCTTCAAGCTTTCAACTTCTTCTCTAGAAATCCTTGTGTTCTTATTTTGTTCTTCTTGTTCTTGAGTTCTTCCTAAGTTCTTCAAGAAACTCATCCTAGGCCGACTCTAAACCACCACTCAACCACCCTTTCGATCCAAAAAGTTTTAATAGTTTAGTCAAGAACTAGTTTCGAGAGAAACTTTTCTCTTTCGAAGCTACCGTAGGAAGTTACTCCGTCCTACAGCCGACTTACTTTCCGTAGCCGCCCTACCGCCAAGAAGAATGGTAGGATTTTCTACTCTCTACTCTAAGTATAAATTGAAATTTATATAATGTTTGTATAATTTGAAAAGCATGAAGAAATATAGCTAGTATATACTTATTTTGCTAAATGATATATGAGCATGTTGAATAATTGACTTTTACTCCAATGAACATATGTTGTTTTGAACTTCCCACAAAGAAAGAAAGAATGAATTTTGGAAAAATAGGAATTTAACGTTTGATTAAAAGTATTCGTATTTTGATCTTTAGGATGGTTATAAGCATGTATACACGATTCCTAGGATTATTTGCCTTGATGTGCGATAAAGCATAAGTGATTTTCACTCTAGAGGCATCTGTACATGTGGCGTTATGCTTTGAGTGTGATTTGAGCATGATTAATAACATAGAGCTGGATGATCTTACTAGTTTAGTTTAAAGATTACAATGAATGATTTATGTGTACGTACGTGAAAAGTCCTACCGTGGAGTCTTTGCATAAAAATGAGACACATAAATTGAGAAAGTAGAAAACATGACACTTAGGGTGTTGTTAACGAAAGGTGTGTTTGAAAAAGGGAATGTTTTGAAAATAGCAATGTGGCCGGACATGGTAGCCCATTGTGTGGTGTGTGTGTGCGCACGCGTGCCAATGGGAACCCGGGACAACGGAACTGTTGTGAGGATACTCGGGAGACTGGAACGGCGGAACTGAGGTTGGGTGTGTAGCTTGGTTATCCGCAGAGAGGAGCCAATGCAAAATTTTGTGTGCCAATGGGAACCCAGTGCGGCAGAACCATTGTGAGGATTCTTGGGAGACAGAAACGGCGGAACCGTGGTTCGGTATATTAAAAACAATTTTAGAAATGTTGATTTGATAAAGGAAAGGTGAAAATAGTGACACGTTCTACGAAATGTCGCGTAGGATGTAGAGACCTGAGTTTTTTTATTTATTTTTGAAATGGATATTAAATGACTTATTGGAAAGAATATGTTTATTAGTTGGATATTTGAATTAAGGACTAGAATGAGGGAAATGAGACTTAAGGGAGTGTGTGTGTGATTAAAAGATATAGTAGTATAAATAGGATGTGTGTGTGGTGTAGGAGATGATTTTATCTCCTTATCTCTCTCTCTCCCTCACGTTTTCTCTCTCTCTCTCTCTCTCTCTCTCTCTCTCTCTCTCTATCTTTCTCTCTCGCTCTCTCTTGCTTCCTCACACGAAACTCCACTCCATCTCTCAAATACTCTAAGAATCAACTACCCTCCGGCCTTCCGATTGTGTCCTTGAGCTCCGAAATCCTCAGGTTAAGCTTGGATCGAAGTTTTGAAGTTCAAGGAAGTTAGGGCTTGATCTAATCTCGTAGATATTGGTGATCGTCGTGAGGTAGGGATTTCTTTACCTCTTTTATGTGTTAATATGTTGATTTGGTGTAAGAATCGGGTTTTGATCGTCTCCCTTTGTTCATTTCAAAAGCTGTCGAAATCTGTAGAAAATAGCCCAAAATCGCCTAGGGATTGATCCCTCATTCAAATCTGGACTAAATATGGACTTTTGCCCTTAGGGATCGATCCCCAAGAGAGGAGGGATCGATCCCTCCCCTCTCTGGAAATTCTGCCAGCCTTTTGGGTTTCAACCCAACTTCAAACGCCCATAACTTTTTCGTCCGATGTCCGTTTCTTGCGAACTTTATATCGATTCAAAGGGGTTGAAGTCAGCTTTTATTTGCCGCTAGAATCACCTTAAATCTCTTAGTACACAAAAAGTTATGATCATTTGAGTAGAGGTGTGTTAGTCTGCCGATGTTTGTGACTATTCCTAAGGTTGTTCTCGTTCCGTGTTATGGTTCCCTATATAACTAAAACATGTCTAAGTCACTCTCGAGCATGATTACCTGTATCCTAATGACTCATTTGATCTTGTCTCTTGTCACTCATTAGAGTATAATATTAGTAATCCAATGGATAGGATTATGATTCATATTATCATGCATCGTCTTGTTGACCTTCCATGGTTCCTTTGGCACTCATTTGGTAAGATTCTTGTTTAGAACCTAGCGGGTGATGTGTTGTGGAGTCATTTGTGGGTACGGTACGGTACGTTACGTGACAAAGGGCGTTGTGATAGATTTAGAGGAAAAACGTGATCTTAAGGAACTTATTAATGTAAAATGTGACAACTTGACTATTGGTGCCATGTAGTATGAAGAGTGAGTCGAGATAATGAGTTTGAGAATAAAAGGAAATACGAGTTGATATGTGAACCACTTACTTGATATCATTATCTTTTTTGTTATCTACATTCTCGAAATTAGAATATTGGAAACACGTTGGATGAAATGTGAAATGGATGTACGGGGTCACGAGTACCCGGAATATATTGTGGGTATATGGGGCTCTAAGACCCGGAATGTAAAATGGATGTACGGGGTCACAAGTACCTGGAATATATCGTGGGTATATGGGGCCTTAAGATCCGGAAAGTTTCTTAAGGTCACTATTTGACGAGTCAATAGAGAATGAGCAACTTGGACTCATGTTGGAGATCTCTGGGAGACGTATGGAGTTCTCAAGACCCAGAATGTAAGTCCATTAACGTGGTAATTCTTGTGGTGTTATACTGTAATACAAGGGGTAGAAATACAGGTGGTGGAGATTGGCGATAGTGAGTCACGTCGAGATTACTAGAGTTGTCGATGTCTTATAAGCTGGTTGGCATATTGTGATAATGGCAAGTCTTAGAATGACCGTCTTTAATGTTTGGCACATCCTTGAGTTGATTGTATTTCTTTGTTGAGCTATATCCCCTTGTTTTCATTCTCTTGCCCTTATTATCATATTTGCATATAAGATTGGTAAAGATTTTCCTACTGGGCTAGTGCAGCTCAACCTAATCTTTCTTTTCAGGTTCAAATACTGGGCAATAGATTACATGCATCGTGTGCTTGACAGTGAAAGACTTTTGGAAGCGGACATCATTAATTATTACATCATCTTTGTAAAAATCTCATTTTATTAAAGATGGTCTTGTAACAAACTACTCTTGAACCATCTTTTTACTAAAGTATGTAATATTCAAAATGTGTTCGTACTTGTATCTAAACTAATTTGGGCCGTGGTGCCAAAGTTGTAATTTTCTAAACATGGAGACTTGATTTGTAGTGTAAGACAGGTGGGAACTCTTTTGGGTAATATGTAAGATATGCGAGGCTTTTCTATCAAAATGTATTATTTAATTATGTTAAAAATCGAGGGCGTGACATAGGAGGAACTCAGAAAATCATGGACACCAACGTTAGTTTGAATAGTAAATGTGGATGCGTCATTGTTAACTGTTTTGTTAAATATGCATGTATTATGTGGAAATCGTTAACTTTACGATCTATTGTTTGTAAGTTAAGGGTTAGTGAGTATGGATTATTCTATTGAGCTTTTATGGCTCATGGTGTTACCTTTGGTGACTCCTGGTGTTACCTTTGGTGACCCTGCCATATTATATTGGTGGCGACACTGGTTTAATGTGTCAGACCTTATAGATGAACATGGTGAACTCTACACCTTGGAGGCTTTTGGAGCCGAGGAGCTGATTAGGATGGAGGAGCAGATGGAGCAATAGATAGGAACCCTAGTTCTCCTGGTGTATGATAAAAGTACTCTTTGGAGAATTATGATGTAATAATGAGCCTGATTCTATTTAAGTTTTCAATAAAAATTTTCTATTTAACGTTTCCAAAATTAGGGGCTTTACAAACACCCGCAAAGGACGAGCCTTTCTGAGCGAACGTAGCAGTGGAGGAAGATGGCACAGACGTAAAATGATGGTACTCATCCTCTGGAATAGTAACCACACGAGGAGTGAAGCTAGGGCCTTCAATCAAGAACTGTCCATCATCCTCAGAAATGACAGCCTGATGCGTAGATGGACCACCATGTAGAACCCAACAATAGTCAACAGTGTGATTAGTCCCATGAGAGTGAGTGCAATACCGAAACCGTGGCCGCTGCGACCTAAGTAACGGCCACCTCCCTCTGACTCCCAACCACCACGACCAAAACCACGAGAAAAATGACCACTAGAAGCATGATGTGGCCAAAGCAGAATGATCAGGAGGTAGTGGAGGAGCAAAACTAGTTTCAAATTGATGAAGACGACTAAATACTTCAATCAGAGGAGGCAACTCCCGCTCCCCCAGTAGCTAAGAGCATCCACAATGGTATATCAAAACCAAAAAATTGTTAAGGTTAACAACATTTTCTCAAAAAAGAACTTATATTGGAATAACCAAACTTAGTAATCTCTTAGCAACTAATCAAATTTTGGCCATTGGATAATCAAAACTAGCAATTTTTTGCCAATAATCAAATTAAGGTGTCCACACATTTCCTCAATCAAGTACACCATCATTACACAAAAACTCTCTCTCTCTTCCATTTTCAACGTATTTTTAAGAAAAATACTTTTAAAAACAATTTTTTTTTCAAAACGGTTTTTTTATTATAATTGTTTTTTTTTTTTGCAAAAGTAGTTTTTTATTAATTTTTTTTCAAAAATTGTTCTTTTGAAAAAGAAAAAAAAACAGTTTTTTCAAAAACCTTTTTAATTCAAAAACAGTTTTTTATTTTTTTTAACTTTTTCCCAAAAACCTTTTTTTTTTTAAATCAAAAGTTTTCAAAAAAACTATTTTCTCTTTTTCTAATAACATGTTTTTATTAGTTTGAAAACTATTTTTAAAAAATTATTTTCTATGTCACAATTTTTAGATTTTTATAAGTTGAAAAGACAATGTGGCAACTTTTGATTATCCACTTTTGATTATTCTTCTATGGATGCTCCGACGGCAAACAGGATCAAAATTCTTACGTAAACCAGACAAGAAGTGAGCCACATGCAAGTTTTCACTCTGACGAGCATAACCTCAATATTAGTAGAAATAGGCTGATAAATGTTAAGTTCCGCACAAACTCCACTGAACTTAGCATAATAGTCTTCCAAAGTAAAATCACCAAGGCTAAGTGCAAAATAAGTCTGATAAAGATCAAAGGTCCAACGAAGATTATTAACCCCTAAATATAGCTCCTTAGCTTGTTGCCGAACTTGTTTAGCGAAGACGGATCCTGACATTTTCAACTACCCAATTTTCATGAGTGGACTCAGTCAGCTTAAGAGGATCATGTGATATATAAGTATATTGTTGTGAGCCCATAAAATATGTTTCAACAGACTTCGCACAAGTAACATAATTCTTGCCATTTTAGTGAATAGCAGTGATTGACAACATCTCAGAAGACCAATGGGGAGAGAAACTCGCAGCAACTACAAAAGTAGAACTAGAGGCAAAAGTGAACCCCATCACAAGAAATCGCAACTACGAATACCAACCAATAAGTAAGAAAGTAAACCAATAATAGAGAGACAACTACTACGATTGCATGTGAGCAAAAATATCAATAACTCCACAAACAAAGTAGCATACAACAACCCAAGCAATACGAATCATCGATGAATAGGTGCATGATAATCAATAGGAATCAGTAAAACAAAATGCGAACAATACACCTGTTCACAAGGGTACCACGTCCGAAAGCATGCAATCAGAGGAGAGAGACAAGTCAGCATGTAAGGGATCCAAAAATGAGAGACGAAACAACAGAAAACAGTGACAATGTCGCAGATGGTCGGAAAACATACGATGGTGACTGGCGATGGTCGGAAAACATACGATGGTGACTGGCGAGGGCTGAGGTTGGGTCGCCGGTGATTGGCGAGGGCTGGAGGTCGGTCGCCGGTGGTTGGCAAGGACTTGATGGAGTCTGGGTAAGGGTTTTCATAACAGGGTCAAGATTGTTAAAGGCTGTCGGAGGTTTTTCAGAATTGGGCAAGGGTTTTTAGAGATTGTCAGTGACTAAAAATGGTGGATATAGGGCTGTCGGAGGTTGTTGGTGGCTGGGCTAGGGTTTGCAAAGGGCATCGGGGACTGGGAAGGGTGTCAGAGTTTGTTGGGTAGGGTGAGTTTGGGAATAGGGTGGGTTTTCGTTGGGGCTGGAATATTGGGTATGGTGATTGTGGTTATTGTGGGGTATGGCTAGAATGGTGGTTTAAGATTGGGGTTAAGACCTCGCTCTGATACCATGTTGTTTAGGAAGAAAGAGTGTGTAGGGTGATAATTAACCCTCACACATATTATCTGTATTTATATTAAACAATAACTCCTTACAAGACTTAGTTAACCAATGTGGGACAACGTTAAATACTAACAATATCCTAACACTTCCCATCAAATGTTTGATTCTAAATTCGCAAGAATGACAAAACTAGAATGATATGATACTTTGATTGAAGTGGTATGAGCGGCACACTTGCTATTAACTATATACGATAAGTATCATGGCTGCTCATTTGAGTCTTGCCTACCCCTTTTTTTGTTTTTTTTTGTTTTTGTTTTATCTTTCGAACCCTTGATTGAAAAGATTTATTGAAGACTTGGTAAATGTTGACTCCTTCCGAGAATGTCACTCTTTGTAAGGACTGCTTAATATTACGTTATGTACATCCCATAGGGGTACGATTGCTTCGCCACAACCTAACCCTAAGCATAGGGTTAGGTCATTGTCAGCATAAAATCCAGCAAGACCAAGATCGTACCCACAGAGAGTTTCAAATAGCTTGATTAGGATTTGTAGGTGTAAGGGTTTATGGCATTAGACGGCCAACTTTTGGTTTTGCTTTGAAAGGTGAAAAATACTATTGAAAAAAAACTAGAAACGAGGTTTAAACTTAGATAAAAAAGCGGCAAGACTTTGAATTTACAAACGCCCATAACTTAAGTCATCCAACACTTATTAACTAGAGGATTTAGCTAAGAAACCAATAAAACACTAGAAGCGTAGTTTGGAAACCGAGCAAGTTCTATAGTTCTTTTGGCAAACACAAGGCGTGAAATTGCTCCGGAACTATGTGTGCGAGCACATGGTCACCAAAGATTAACAACGCCAAATTTTGTTACATAAAAGACAAACCCTACTTGTTTAACAAACCAAACTTCAAGTTCCGAGTTGAGAAATGCGAGATTAACCAAGTCACAAGGTGTTATTCATCCCATGGCCAAGCTTAATTGACTATTCACACATACTCAAAGAACTAAGCATGGTAAGAAATTGAGACATAAGATTTAACCGAAGAAAACGGAAATAAACTTGATATTATAAAAGATCTAATCCGTACAAGCAACTTTAATAAACAAGAAATCAACAAATGATAAATACCTTAAGGTGTTCTTGAAGAAAACAAGTTAAGAAAGCTTAAAGATAACAATGGAGTTCTCAAACTTTGAAAGTCTTAAAGCTAATATTATCTAGGATCCATGTGAGAGAGAGAGAGGGGGGGGGCTATTTATACAAGGTTGTATCTCTCTCAACGAAATATCTAATAAAGTTGCCATAAAAAGAAAGTTTTCACTTATGGATGGTTGAAAAAGCTGTCAAAAGCAGTGTGAACCTAAGCTGTATCAATACACTATATAAAGTGTATCGATACCCTTTTGTAAAGAAACCCAAAATAACCTATGTAAAGCTGCAGTATCGATACACTACCAGAGGATGTATCGATACCGGGATCTCTAGTCAAAAGTTAGCTTTGAGGTATTGATACACCACCAGTGGGTGTATCGATACCAGGCTCCTCCTTTGCATCTCTATACTAACTTTCCAATCTTGACATCTAATGGCCCCAAACACCCTCCAGTGCTTTGTTTCTTCAATACGACCATCAATGGCGGTGTGCCACGTGACCTCGGGGTCTTAGAATCAAAACTCGGCTTTAATGTAAGCATCGTTATTGCATTTAACCAATAAATGCAAAAAATGCAACTACCACGCAATATTAAATAGAAACCACAATTTTGTCCATTCGCGTAACAAATGTGAGATATTTAGGCACTAATATTCAAGTAATGATAGGGTCCGAAGACCGAATATCACTAAGGTTAAGATTGAGGGTCATTTGGGAGACAGGACCCTCCAAACGTCTAACTATGGGCCAATATGATTGATAAGAAAACGCTATCATACTGTTAATTTAATCTAACTTCAAAATCCAAACACAGGCTGTCACGCCCCGCTCTGCAAACAACACCCAAAGTGGGTCCAAGTTAGCGCGGGCACGTGGCATTCCATAAAGAAGACCAAACCACACAACATAACCTGACAGAATAAGCACCCAGCGGAAGACTTAACACCTTAACATAAAATGAATCAACGTATCGCCCAACCAACTACAACCTCGATTTACAATACTTTAGAAAATTTCATACTTCAACATGTCTACCGACAACTTAATTACAACTTAAATAAATCAACTTCTTCATCAACTACCTACAACAAGCTCGACCATCAACATCTCTCAAGGCTAACGCTCGAATACACCTCAACACGTTGGCCAGTAGCGAACCCGCTCTAACCCACCTACTATCTGGCAATCCAGAAAGAAAAACCAGAGTGTGTGAGACATAGAGGTGTTCAACATAATACCATAATACCCGAAGGAATATCAATACAAATACTCACCACCAACATAACTGAAATACCCATATGAGTACAATAGTTATAACCACCGCATCCTCCGAACATAGCAATATTATCCAAAAAAAAGAACCATACAACAATAACTGAAACAACAACATGAACATAAATCACCCAAGCATGTAGTGACATGTCTGCCACATTCCCATGCACCCAAGGCATTGTGTCCCACAAACCATGCTCCTAACCTCCGTTAATTAGACGGAATGGCATACGACATAACGTGACTCACTCTACAATCCTTTCACAGGTACAATCAACATTCAATAAGCATGCATACCATTAGCTAAAACAACATATAGCCTGATATACAATCTCCACCACATATATCCATATCAATAGCCAAACCTCGGTTAGCATGATATCATTGATATACAATCACTTCCACAATGTTATCTTATTAAAGATAATCAAATCGAAAGCTAAACCACAATTAGCAGGATATACACTTACCACCACAACGATATCTTGTTGGGAAAAATCATATCAAACACACTCACCTTTGTATCGATCGAGGTACACCAAACTTACGATTTCGGCACCTCCCATTTGACCGGTTTGCTACCTAGTCATGAGCTAACTCATATTAGCACACTTATCCCTTGGAATAACTACGCAAATATATAATAACTCCCTAAAACATTCCTACTATGCTAACACATGCCCAAAGGTTAACAAGGCCACCAAACGTCCCCTAGGGCATTCAAACTGATATTTAATCTCGAGTTGCAAAGCTAACTAGGTATTAACAATGCCCAACAATATAAACATGTCCATCTTAAAGACCTACATGTGTACCAAAACATACATAAAGTTTGAGTGCAACTTAACCCCCAAAATCTGCATAGACTTATAATCATTTCACCGTATTCTAACTATAAGTTCTTTTAGGATTAGAATTAGGTCATGAAACCATCACCATTAGAAAGTATGTTTTTAGTACATCAATTTCGATATATAATTTGTCCAAAACAGAGTCCGAATGAAAAAGATATGATCGTCCGAAGTTTTCCAACAATTGCTAAAAATTACCCAAGAGGTACAGGGCCCAGAATAACTCGGTACAGGTACCCGCACAAAAACGGCACAAATGTTTCAATTTTGCCTTCCCAGTACCGGTACCACCAAAAAGTGGTACAGGTACTGACTGGGTTTTCAACGAAAATTCAGCTTGCCTTCCTTCCGATTCCCAACCTTTCCCCTCACTCAAAACACAACCAAAACTCAACAAAACATCACAAAATCATACTCAAACTCTTAGAACTCAAGGGCTACTCCAAGAACATCGAACCCCATGAATTAAAGCGAGTTTCAAACATGAAAATAAAAAGATTAAAGACTAGGTTCATGAATTTACCAAGAACTCAACCCAAAACCCAATTCCACCTCAACCAAACCACAAACTCGCAAATTCACCATCCAAACACGAAGTTCAACAACAAAACATAAACTTCAAGTAAAGGAAACATGAACTTACCAGGTTTGTGCTTCAATTCAAGTTAGGAAAATCAATCCAAGGTTTTCTCCTTCATTCTCCTCTTCCTCTCTTCTTCTTCCTCCTGGCGTCTTTCTCTCTCTCTCTCTCTCTCTCTCTCTCTCTCTCTCTCTCTCTCTCTCTCTCTACGTGGAACAAGAATAAGGAAAGGAAAGAAGAAATATCTAACCTCCCCCAAAATATCTTGAGAAAATAATATGGTGTATCCACCACACCTCTTAAAGCATGCACCAACCAATAGCATTTAGTTATATACTAACAAATATGAATTAACTCCATAAACACATAATTCAATTAAAACATGAGTTTAAAATACTTAAATATCGGGAACGGGTATTACACAGGCTAAAGCAAAATTCAATCTATTGTCAAATATCACTTATTTTGTATTTCATACTTCCCTTTTATCCAAGTGCGCTCCATTTCTTGTCTTCATTTATGTAGAATTACAAAACTACCATTCATACATTTTTTCCTTTACACATGAAAAGGGTAATCATGTAATTTCACATCACAACAAATCAAAAAGAGGAGTGCATTTGGATAAAAGGGGAGGGTGAAAGCCAATTCTTATTTCTAAATTGGAAAAAGTCAATAGAAAAAAGGGAGATTTAGTAATAGCTCCACTAAAGACATTTTATAAGCACATAAGTTTACCTAATAGTTTTGTAAAAGTCACAAATCAACATAATCTAAACCCTAGGGAACCCTAGGAAAATACCTAAAATCTTAAATTTTATAAAAGTGCCTAAACCACTAAAACCTTATAATTGGAAAATACACCCTAAAACCCTATAAAAGTGTCTAAACTCTAGGGTATCCTACGTTAGAGTAATCTACTCTACCCTGAGGTACCCTATCCTATAATAAAAAAGTGCACTTTAAAATCTTATGAAAGTGCCTAAACCCTAGGATAACCTACCCTATTCTAGGATACTTTAAAATTGACTTGACACCTTATAAAATTAATAGGTAAACTTGTGAGCTTCTGAAATTTATATAATAGACCTAAGGCTAATTTTCTATAGAAAGAAACCAATTTGAGGGCAATAATTGAAAATGGGCTTTAGTTGGGCTTGTTCACGGTGACAACAAAGCCCATTTTTATTGAATTTATACAAACAAAGCCCCTACACCAAAAACGGGTTACTATAAAATCTACTGCTAGCATTTTCAGTAGTGGAAAGGGCTATCGCACATTTCAGAAACCCTAATCTCTTCGGCGTCGTTCGGCCAACGCAGCAATGGTGAGCTACCTCAGATTTCTCTCTCTCTCTCTCTCTCTCTCTCTCTCTCTCTCTCTCTCTCTCTCCACTCGTCACTCTCGTTCTTTTTGAAGGAAAGCTCGAATTTGAACTTGCGTATTATTACGTGTTTTTGCAACGGTTCCGTCTTTCATTTCCTGCGTTTATGTAGTGGTTCAAATGTTCTTGAACTTGTAGACTGTCTTCAAGCTGTTTTGGTGGTGTTATTTTTGTTCTTGACCTGTATTAGTTAGGATTTTGGAGATTACGAGGGTTTCTCGTATTTATTTGAGGTTTATAGTAGAGGAATGCCCTTTATCTCGCTTAATTGTTATTCTCGATGTACGTTAGAAAACTACCACCTAACTTATGAGTAACTGTACCTATGATGATCCATGGTTGGGCCTAGCTATTACGTTTTGTGTACACTGTGGTTGTAGATTATTTGATTCTTGTATGTGGGATTTACAAAATTGGTGGTTGGACAATGGGGTATTCTGGCTCTTGGTGGATAATCTTATTATGGGTTAAAATTGATGTAGGAGATGAAATTCTAGCTTTTAATCAGCTTGATTCTTTAGTTGACACGGTGCTTTAAATCTACTAGAAAGTAACTGGGGAGCTAAGTTGGGTATGTATTATTCAGGCTTTTGATAGAACTCCTCAGCAATGTTTCCACTTTCCAGTGATGATTGGCACCCAGCTAAGTGTTTTCGTGAATCAGTTTATGCTACTGGTCAAGGACAATGTCTTCTAATTCACAGTTGATTTGTTTATAGAAATCATGTACTACTATTTGTATCTTCCATTGACAGTGTTTCTTGAAGTGCCCTTCTACTGATAACCAACACCATGCAGTTTCGATTCCCTTTTAACCTTTTCTGCTCTGTGATGAATAGAAGTACAGATCTTGTGTTAGCATCTAACTCTTCTTGGGTGGATCATCCTCTTGAGACTTTTTATTCCTTTCATTCTTTGCTTTTTGCTCCTGGTAGTGTTAAGGACTTAAGGGGTCTGTTTTAGACCAATGGACTTTAATTGCATTCGTGAATCATGACATTGAAGACCTCATTGAAATGTGGTCATAAAGGGTGACTGGTGAGCGCAGAAGTGCTGAGCCACCTCAGACCTCTCCTCTCCCTCACTCCTTCCCTCTCTGAAATTTAGCTGGTATTCTTTGGTGTATTTCTTGGTACATTTTGAATGTTTTATGGCTTCTGTCCAAAAAATTTATGGTGGAAGTAGTTCTGTCATTTTTCAGAGTTGTATTTTTTGTGCTTTGACTATTTTTTTTTATTATCTCTGTCTGTTGCTTATAGTTTGATAGATCCATAGGTCTTGTGCCGATTTGAGTTTTATAGATCAATACATTTTTCTCAAGTTATTGTTTTTCTAGATCACCCGAACGATAACGAGAAAAAAATCCCGCATAATTTCTGCATTACTATGACGACCCATGGCTGGGCTTAGATTGTAAATTCTGTGTATTAGGTGATAGTCTATTGGTTTACTTTACACAAAAACTTGAAAATTGCTGGTTGGAGCGTTGGACTATGGGACGTTCCATTATTTTAGACTCAGATGATTATTGTGATTTTGAATTATTTTTGCTGGTTCAAATTATTTTGAGGCAGATGAATTCAAGCGTCTAGGCAATTTGATTCTTTGACGGTATGAGATAAATTCCCAGTGCTGTTCCAATAAGGATTGGCCCCTACCTATTTGTTACATCATCTGTGCATGTAGTTTTGTCTTAGATAGATAATAATATTGAGCCATCTACTCTTTCCTTAATATTCTTTTTTGCCCCCTTTTGCCTCTATTAAGTTGTAGTATTAAAGGCCACATTGAAAGAGTAATCAAGAGTAGGTTGATCTTAGCATCATTGCGTGCCAATGTGCCATCTTTTGTTTGCGTTGGAATGTTGCTTTCACAAGCTATGATGAAGTCATCTGATTCAGAAAATGATGATTCTGTTATGCATCTTTCGTTAAGGCTCTTTCTTCAAAGCAACATGGATAAAAAGTCAAGTATTGCCGATTGAAACTTACTCCCCAAGTGATCAAATGAGGGTTTAAACGCAGTTGTTGGCAGTCATAATTGTAAAGATGTTGATGTTCTAAAAAACTTAGTGCATCCTTTGCTTTATTTATCTAGAAATGCCTGTTGTAGTTCAAATTGTGAAGTATCATCTCGTATCCCTTCTCTGATCTTTAATATCATGAAGCCTTTGGTAGAAGTGCAAATTGAAACTATATATTCTTGTAAAAGAAAAAGAAACAGGAAAAGCATGCTCTTATCAGATTGGCTTTTCAAAATATTTCCCTGTATTGATTCCTTGTAGGCTGAAGTATACTCTATTTCCTACATATGGAAGTTTTGTAGTAGAGTATGAAAAATGTGATCTCACCAGGTGTAATATGTTGGTGCAGGTGAATGTTCCAAAGACGAAGAAGACATACTGCAAGTCGAAGGATTGCCGAAAGCACACCTTGCATAAGGTAACACAATACAAAAAGGGAAAGGATAGCTTGGCTGCACAAGGCAAGCGCCGTTATGATCGCAAACAATCAGGGTATGGTGGGCAAACTAAACCTGTTTTCCACAAGAAGGTAATAACCCTTTCCTTGCATTCTGTTTATTACTTCGCGTGGCAGTATATACTTTAGAGTTGTGTTTATATTTACTCCAGGAAGAGGCCTATCATGTATAAGTGTTTTATCTTGCCGTGTTAAAATAGAAATTGAGTTCGAAAATGTTGACCCTTGACTCTATTTTTCCTAATAGGCAAAAACTACGAAAAAGATTGTGCTGAGGCTGCAATGCCAGGGCTGCAAACATGTATCCCAGCACCCAATCAAGGTTAATTCCTCAACTTACAGACCTTTGTCTTACGTTTTGTTATTGGCCAAAATGCTCACTGAAATGCCATTGTTTTCGCAGAGGTGCAAACACTTTGAGATTGGTGGAGATAAGAAAGGGAAGGGGACTTCTCTTTTCTAAACGGCAATCTGCGGAAAACAGGACTTGCAGTCTTATTTTATAGTGCTAAGTACCTTGCACTTTCAGTTGGACTTTTTTTTTTTATGGTTCTTAAATTGTGTCTGTGTTTAGAGATTGTGGCCTTCTTGCGTTTTCATTGGAGTTTCTGATGTCTCTCTCGAGGTTAAGACAAGATATTCATGATTGCAGTTGTAATATTTCAATCTGATGAATGTTCTTGCAAGGTTGCTGATATGCCTCAGATGAATGGTTTTTGTTTAATTTTTTGTTAGACTTAATGAATATCTCTGTAGTAGATTTTTCTGCACATATCCGAAGATGCTACGGTCCCTTGAAAAGAGGGCAACATAGCAACATTTTTCTGTATTATAGCATAATGCTAGCCCTCATTCTGCATTTTGGTGGCCAAGCAACCATACCTTCTGAGAGAAATGACTGGACTGCACCACTGTTGACCAGATAAAATTGCAGTCCGATGATGCAACAAGAGTACGAGGGAATTTTTTTTGGAAAAGTATATGTTGGCTTTGGGCCCTATTGGAGCTGCTCAGAGTTTTAAGAGTGTTATGAATGAAATGCAAATCTTGTACTGTAACCTAGGGCCTTCCTGGATACTGCCATGTAAACGGGTGTGGGTTGCTGTTGGGGTGTGGGGTGGAGTGTCGTGTCGTGTCTGCTGCATTAAAGCGAAAGGAGCCACAATAACTTGCATAATATTTTCGAGAACAGGAACATCAGTTGGTAGAATATGACGTATTTTCTCAGCATATGCACTGCAATAAGCGTCAATGGAATTAAATGAATCTATATAAGCTGTTGTATCTCTACCCGATCTTTTTGAATCGCCCTCAGTGCCTGAGGACACGGGAAGCCATTTATTTGTCTCTTCCGGCATGAAAAAACCCTCCGACCAAGGTCAACTGACATATCCGGCATATTGTCATCCGACCAAGGTCAAATGATATATCCGGCATATTGTCAGCCGATCACCGAACATTCCACGTCATACCTAATTATCTATGTACCAATCTCTTATCGATAGTCGGACAGATGTAAGAATTCTACATCGATCATAGCAGTAAGAACTCTCTTTTCAAGCATTTGGTTCATCAGTAAGGCAAGTGCCGCGCCTCACATATCCGTATCCAATTATCAAAAGACTGCACCATCGGAACACATCTTGTTGACCCGAAGTGTATTTTCATCCAATTTTCAAACGGCGCACTTAACACACACACACATGCCTTATCTCTATGGTTCATCCAAACTATCATCGAACGAAATCAAAAACTGAGGTTGCACTCCTGTTGGAGATCTAGCACTCGTCGGCCATTGCAGACGGAGAACTTTTTTATTGAACTAGTACAACGGATGGCTAAAAAAAGTGTATACAATTAGTTGCTGCCAATTAGAAACCTTCCTAATTAAACAGATAACAGTAAAATTATTGCAAGTAAATAAATATTGCATAATAGTTTTTGAATTTTGATTTACATGAATTCCCATCTGTACAAGCATGCAGAGTTCTAACCAAGCATGACAACGCTATTAGCATCACCATCACCGTAGTCATCACCAGATTCTGTTTCACCAAAGTAGTCTTCCCTGGCATTAGTCCCCATCATCAGCGCGACCAACCAGAATAATGCCGAGTCAAGGGATGCAAAGGCCGCGCCACCAAGTAGACCGGTTTTAGCTGTAGGACATTGCGTATCGAGATCGTGATGAACGTTGTGTGTCAGTAGAATGTGCTCCGAGATCGTAGTGTACAGAAGCAATGCTGCTGCAAATCCTGCTGTTACCCTAAAAGTGATTTCGCCAAGGAACAATAAAAGGATAAAAATAAGTGTACGTTAACTTGGTAAATCGTTAAAAAGCATTATCGTATGATACTATTGTTTAAATGATTGCGAACTCGGCTCGGCTCGTAAACGCTCGGTTTGGCTCGTTTAGTAAACGAGCCGAGCTTGAGTATTCAGCTCGTTTAGTAAACGAGTCTAATAGAGCTCGGCTCACTAAGGGAGACTTGGCTCGACTAACTTCGAATTTACAGAAATAGATTAGAAAAAAAATAATCTGTATACTTTTTCCGTTTATGTTAGGTTCTCACACGAGAGTAATTAAAAGGAGAAAGTCAAGTCCAAAAATACATATATATATCTTTTCCTTTTTCAATTGTTATGTAAACTGGACAATGTTCTAAAAGTCGTTAGGCGCTAGTCGGGCAGTCGGCCACCTTCGAGCTTCGAGGCATAAAAATCGGCGATTGATCGGCCCATGTCAAGTAGTAATCTGTGCATAGCAATTAGTAGGGTAGGCTGCCCTGCCAACGATTAATTGCTGATTTGTAGAACACTGAAACTGGGGGATGAAGTATATATGCTTACAGAGCGATGTTGAAGAATATGGTGAACTTGTGGCTGCTAAAGAAAGCAGACTGTGGAACAGATTTCCCCTGGTAAGGGTAGAACAGGGAGAAGTAGCCAACTCCTGTGCATGCAACCAGGAATACAGCAGAGAGATACCCAAAGGGTATTGATGGATCTGATGGGTATTTGCATATCACCACTCCTTTCCCTTGAATTGGTTCCCCAGCTAGAGGCTGCATGTCAACCCAAGAATCCAACAATTAGTAATGATCAATGTTCTAAAAGTTGCTAGGCGCCAGTCGGGCGGTCGGCCACCTTCGAGTGCGGTGCATATTAGTGAGTGAGTAATCGGCGATTACTCGTTAGTCAAACCTAATCGGATAGGCTCTGCCAGCGATTAATTGCCGATCAATCCATTGTTTTAGAACACTGAGCATAATCGTAAGCACCGGCTCAGACATGCGATGTATGAGACGAACAGGACACAGACACTTCAACACGACAACACCTAAAATCTCCGAAAATTGGAGGACGCGAAACGCTGGCTATGCGGTAATAATACCTTGTGACGTTCAGCAGCGACTCCGAATATGAACGAGATGATGCCCAAGGCGCCCACGATAACAGCTAGCTGTTTGGTAGTAACTGCCATTTTTCAACCTGTAAAGTTCCGATACCCCTGGAAGGTACGAATTGCGTGAGATAATAAATTACAAGACAAAAAGAAATGTAAATAGCAGGGAGAAGCTTATGCTACAATTTGAACAATATTTGCGTAACGATACGAAAATGATTCGTGACTAACGCTGAATATATACGAACTTGCCAAAATAATTCGTAACATTAATTTGGTGCGCAGTGGTCAGATAATATGTAGCAAGCACCGGAAAAGTCATCGCAAATTAACGAACCAAAAAATACGTAACAAATCGAACCGAAGAATATGCATAATACGTGAACCATAAAATTCGCAACTAAACCTTAACATGTGTGACTATCCACGAGTTTGCATAATTTCACTTTTTTACGGTACAACTATTCGTTGCTACACTAAGAAAATATGTGGCCACGTATACCTAGGACCCAAAAAAAAAAAAATTTCACATTCCTATGATGCACGCTCATTATCGGCACCATATCTTTCTCTGAAATGGTACGAGGAGAAAGGAGATTAGAAGAAAAACAAATGAAATTGGGGTCTTTTGGATGAGCACAAGTTTGTTAAACGCAATTTGCTGGTAATGGTGCTCAAAGAGGCTTTTTCCTTTTGGGCCTTGTTCACAAGGAACTTGCCCAAATAAGCTCCGTCTAGTAATCGTGCATTGAGTTGGACATAGATGTATCCTCGTAGAGATAACGATCTTAATTCACATTTGGTTCCAAAAAAGGGAAAAAAAAAGGAAAAGAAAGTTTTGGTAATAGGATTAGCATCAATCAAATTGCACTACCAAAAAGTGATGTCAAACAAACAAAATACCCTCCTCCTAAAAAAAAAACGCGCGAACAAAATACCGACGATTTTGTCGAATTACACACAAGCAAGGCATCTGAGAAAAGAGGCCGGGATCGGTTTCGCTACGAAAAAAATACATAAGAAAGGTGGATTTTTTCCCTGTGAAAAAATCAGCAAAATGAAGAGGAAGAAAGCATACTGAGGCTTACCTCTTATTGTTTTATTTGGCTCAGGGGATATCAGGAACTGGTTGAACGAAAGGTGGATTTTTTCCCTGTGATCCCTCTCAGAATTATGAGAGTCAAAATCATTTGGTTTAAATAGGAAAACTGGGTGGTATGAATGTGGACATTATTTTGGTTGATTTAGGTTCGCTAGTATTCCAGGAATGTACCATAATCAGAGAGCATGTGAACCAACCAAGTTAAAAAATGCACTATTCTCGGAGATTCATTTCTTTTTATGGTCTGAATTCCTTGCGCTTTATAAGGTTTCCTTCCCATCCATAAAGCTTGTCTGTGGTAAATAGGGGAGAGAAGAGAAGAAAATGTCAAATTGCGAATCCGGTCCAAACCGACTGGTTTGATTTGGTTTTTCAGTAGCGTGGTTTGGTCTCATTTGTCAGAAATTGAAAAAAAGAGTAAAAGTAGTTTGGTCGATGGATTGACATTTAACAATGATTCTGGTTCGTAACCGATCTGAAGGTTTATTTTTATTAATATTTGAAACTGTTAAAAAGACTAACAAGAACAAGGAAGATGGCATCATATTCATAAACTAAGCTAAGAACAATTATGTGTATAGTCCAAGACCCAATCTCTCGATTGTTGTAACATATAGTATCCATCTTTTTATGGTTAATAATGAATATGAGTTGATTGATTAGAACCAAGTGTATCTTTGGGGTCTAATCTCCTTTAATTTGTCCCCAAAATCCATGTGCCGAGGGGTTTTTTGACCGTTGGATTGAGTGATTTTTTTTAATATTTTAAATTTAATGGCCAAAAAACCCGCTTGGCACAGAGACAGATGAGTTTTTGGTACAGAGGATCCTGCCTCGTATATTTGGTGTAAGTATCCACATGCATGACAAGCTTTTTACTTGATGGGTGTCTATGCATGAAATTCATGTTGATGAGTTAAGTGATGAACAAATTTTCCAAAAAAAAAAATAAGAAGAAGAAAACCTGAAGGCTTATCTCAGTGTTTAAAAAAAGTGCTATTCATTTGTGGGTGAAAATTATGTTATTCTTTTTAGGGGTGTTCAAGAAAATCGTCCGAACTGTAAAACCGGTTCGATCCGGACCGAACCGTTCTATTTGATCCGCTGCGGTTCTATGGTCAGCTTATGGTTCCAAAAAAATAAGAACCGTTAATTTTGGTTCGGTTACTGGTTCTTAATTAATGAACCGTGGTTAGAACCGAACCAGACCATTTAAAACTAAGCTAAATATAGATATACATATGTGTGTAATTAAATATGAATTTAAATTTGATAGGTTAATCTTTTCTTTGCTAAACTTAATTTATTTAGAGATGAAATTTCATTTATTAGGAAATTTCTTCATTCCTTTCCTATTCTAGCAAATTATCTTCCTATTTTTTTAATTTTATGAGTTCATATTTTGTGAATAAGTATTTGGTTACTTATTGGATAGAACCGGAACTGAACCAAAACCGGACCGGTATTTCGGTTTGGTTCTGGTTAGGTTCCATGCATATATTGGTTAAGTTCTAGTTCCCAATTTTCTAGAACCGTTTGAAATGGTCCGGTTACTTGTTTTTTAGAGAACTAGACCAATCTGGACCGTGTACACCCCTAATTCTTTTGTAGGTGAAAATTACCTTTTCTGATGATAGGTGAAAAAGTATTACCAAACATGTTTTATGTTGTTTTTGTTTTCTACAGTTACCAAAAATTACAAATCATATTTTTTGGGGTTTTTTTTTTGTGTTAAAAATTAACATGAATCAGTTTTCAATTTGGAGCAACAATTCAATCAGTTTCGTTTCGACACTTAGTAGAACCCCCGGTAGTCTTCCCACGAAGACGTTACAGATGTATAGACGATTAGGATGCTGCACTACACCCTTACATTATATGGTCCCTGGTTTCATAGACGAAACAATTGGCTCGCAATGCGACATCATTCCATGCCTAATTATGTATTCTCTCCACCAAAAAATGTTTGTGTGACAATTGTGTCCCTATGAAAGATTTTGCACTTTTTAAAAGTAAATTACTTCCGTGCAGAAAATTTTACTCGTGTGCATGAGAGTAAAGATTGCATAGTTCTTTAAATTGGTGCAAAAAATCAAAAAAAAAAGCACATAATTACTTCATTTTTTGATCCGAAAATTGCACTACTTTGAACAAATATTTTGGGAAGAATGGAGTTTTATCATTTCTCACCTTTGTTTTTTTGGGTTATTGGCATTGCATTTCTCCATTTAGATGGAAATTATATACTAAAAAAAAAACTATTAAAAAGGGTGCCTTCACGCAGCTATGCCAACAATAATACGTATTTTATGATCGCCTATTATCTCCCTATTACCCAAGTAATGTGTTTCGTCATACTCTATATCACACTAGCAAATTTTGTTGTGAGTGTTACGGTGCTTACACATATAGCCACACGTTTTGTGATCGCACATGCAGTTGGTACGGTCACACAAATCATGAGAATGTATGCGTAAGTTGTTTGAGTAAGGAGAAATTTTTTTTTTTGTTACATCGGTACGTCATTGGTTTGGAGTGCCACATGAATCTCGTCTAAGGGTGTTCTAGAAAACCAAAAATCTTGTAAACCAATACAAATCATTGATTTCGGGCGAGTTTTTTAAAAATTTTGGTCTAATATTTTTTTGATAGTTATTTTATTTTACGTAATTTCTCGTTTAGCTTTTCGTTGTAATTTTTGGAATTAACTATTCTTCTCGACAAAAGGAACCAGAAAAATATGGAAACATGGACCCAAGTTGAAGAATGAGACAAAAATACCGAAAATATATTTGGTTTTTTTTTCATTTTTAATGAACTTTTTGTTAAATTGTCATAATCTTTAATTTTTTAGATTCTTCCCGTCGAAATGGATGATTAATCCAATAAATAAAACTTGAATCCAACAAAAATTAAAAAACGTCGAACAAAAATGCCAAAATAAAACATATCAAAAATTTATGGATTAAATTGATCACTCAACTTTCCGCACCAATCTAGACCACTTTACAAATTATTCACAAGTTGTTTTTTGGCACCAAAATTATTTGTTAGTTGTTCACAAAATTAGAGTCCGGCCAGGGATGTAACAGATCATGTTAAAAGAGTAGTTGGTAAGAGTGTACGTAGACTTATTATACATGAGAAGGGACGACTAGGCTCTCTCGAGTCTCATTCCCTCAAGTTTGGGTCTAGACCCTTCCCGGGCCCACAACAATAATTGGCACCGTTCACTTTACATTGATTATGCAAAAACTCACTTTTGATCGTTTGATATACCATCATAGATTGTCAAAAAAAAAAAAAAATGGAAAATGATAGCCAATGACATGTTTTGATAATTAATACTTGTCAATGACATTTTCAGTATTAACAAATGTTCTTAGCATGTTATTGGCGGATATTAATTATCAAAACACGTCCTGAGCCGTCATTTTCCCAAAAAAACATGCAATACTTGATTGCAACCTATTTGATATATGATGATTTTATTATCATATCAAACGGTATCCGATCAAAGTAATTTTAAGCATGGTCAATGTTCTCGACGAGTTTTAAAAAATGAACGATTTTGATTATTGTATGGGCCCGGTACAGACCCCAAAATGGTCCAAACTAGCCGAAGAGACATACATACACATTCACCCACTCAGTTTCGTTCGTTGTCAAACCAATGCTGCTTTTCCCATGAACTTTTGACTCTTCTCCCAACTTCACTGGGTTTATCTATGTGTCTTTACTCTTTCTGTACAGCTTGGGTCTCTCTCTCTCTCTCTCTCTCTTCGAGATCTTCCCAATTTCCCATCGTACCTGAAACCATTTTCTTGAGCTTCCGATCAGAGGTGGGTAGTTTCCACATCTTTGGTGTCTTTTGAACTGCATTGTAAAAATTCATGTAGGCATTCGCTTCAAATTCGAATTTGTGATTCTTTGACATTGGGTTTATATCTACTTAGGCCCATTCTCTCTAAATTTCTTGATATTTTTTGTTCATCATTTCTAAATATTTATTAGATTTTTGTTCTATTTTTTAGATTAATTATCCATCTCGACGAGAAGAATGAAGAAAGAATGAAGAGTAAAAAATATGACTAAAGTAAAAAACTAGTTCACTAAAACGGAAAAAATGCCTAACCCACATTTTTTTTTACTTCTCTCATTCCTCTATAATAGCTCCAAACAATGTGTTAGAATATGTGCAAATATTAAGTCTCACTTTGAATAATAAATAAAAAAAGGTTGGACCTTAATATGCAATCGGGTGGCTCACAATTTAGAAGGTTTAGCTTTTAAAGTGAATATAAGTCATTCAATGTATATTGAGTCCAAGTGATGTAGTGGACTCTCTGCCGTTACTCCCATGTAGATTGGGCGGTAAGCACACTAGTGACTGGTCGGTGCATCGTACAAACTCCCAACATTATGAGGAAAAGCTGAACAAGAAATTTGAAATCTACTGAAAAAAAATGCCAGATAAAGAATTTACTCAAAATCAAATGTGGACATGGCTTCCTCCCTTTTGAGTTGTGAGTGTTTTTATGATTTGATCTGGTGTAGGTTTATTTACTGCTGTTTTTTGTTAAACATTTGGATACTGGTTCACTCAGCTGTTATAAATATTTTTTTCTATTTAGTTAGTCTTGATTAAAGTCTTTCGTCAGGGATTGCTCATTCAACCAACATATCCCCGGTCATTTGATTTTTTACCTAGCATTACATTTGAAATCATTGATTATTGAATTTGATTCACACAAGTGTTTTATACTTTTATGGTGTCAAATGTAATTTGATCATAATTGGACAATGAATGTGATGGTATAGCGTCATTCTGGAATCATGGCTGTTCTGCATTTTCTGCTTCTGGATGATGGTTCGACCAGTTTACAAAATTTTTAAGCTCATCCGGTGATTTCCGATTTCCTTCCCCATCTGTGATCACTGATCATTTATTTTTGCATTTTTCTGATTTCTATTTCATGGGTTTGTTTATATGATTTTTGAGGGTTGTTATTACTTTTTCGACCACTTTTCCCGAATGACTTGTTTTCGATTCTGGTCAATTGATCACAGTCTCTTGCTTTCATACTTGCTAAAGGATAATATTTGGAAATGACAGTTGGGCAATGCCCCCAGGCCCCTTTGTCACTGTCGTCTTAGTCACATGCTCAAAGTAGTTCATCGTTGTCCAATCATTTAATTACCACAAATGTAGAATGAAGTGGTTGTGTTAGCATATTTAGAACTACCTACAATCATAACTAATATGTTTGTGTTTATTTCCTGTTCTTAGTGTTTGATCAGCATTCTAGGTACCTGGTTTGTACAAAAGGACATTATGATGAATGAAAACGGAAGTGATCGCTCGGATGATGAGTACTCCGTCATTGGTGACAAGGCAGAAATCGGATTTATTGATTTCGAGGATGACAAATCTGTGTATGCTTATGACCCAACCGACGAGGGGGTGCCAGTTGTAATATCCAGTCCATTTCCCTTCACACGAGGAAAGCCTCGATCTGCTTTTGTTGGAGAAACTTCTGTGCATCCAATTACTATACAAAACACCACAAGTGAACCAGTGGAACTCTGGGGGGTTAACATTTACTGTTCAAATCCCTCGGACTCGTTCACTTTGTCTCTGCTGGAACCACCTTCAGCCAATAATTTGGATGTGGAATACATGCGAGGCTTCTTGGAGGGATTTTCTCTCGAGGATAGAGTGCTTCAGCCACACCAGACTCTGACTATTTGGTTATCTTGCAAACCGAAAGAGCTTGGTCTCCACACGTCTGTCGTGCATTTTGATGTAGGCGAGGATAGGATTGAACGCGTAGTTTTTCTATTGGCTGAAGACAAAATCTCGCAGTCTCTAGCTTCAAAGAAACCCTATTCAAGACTTTTACCAAGCCGAAATCAATTTGCCACTGACGAGTTTGCAGTTGCATCAAGACCTGCAAAGACCAAAAATACCAAAAAGAACCAAGGAGGTAATTATAAGCTTCCTATGTTCGAAATTCCTACGAATGTTAGAGAGCTACTAGAGAATAAGCAAGTCCCTGAAGCTATTACAAAAGGCTTGACAAAAGAAAACTATGCTACTTATTTCAGCACGTTAATTATCATGGAAGAGCTACATCTAGAGGTAAGTTCCAATGGTCATTATGTTAGATGATATGATAATACGGACTTATATGGTTGTTAGAACTTCAATTTTGTTTGGTTTCAGAAAGAAATGAGATGTCACGACATGGAGCATGTTGCTATGAGAGCAAGAGGGGCCAACTTGTTGGCTTTGAGGGTTCCTGGATTGGCTGAGAGAAGGCCTTCCCTTGTGCTTGGTGATATTGTTTTTGCAATGCTTGCCTCCGAAAGTGGAAATGACACTTGTCCTATGCACCAGGTTAGCATTTTCCGACAAGTTGATGTTAAACAATACCGGAAATAAATTGAAAAGGTTGAGATTCTAGTCCAACCTCGACTATAACGCTTGAGATTCAAACACAAGTTTGGCTTAGTATGGGAAAGGATGGTTGAATATCAAGTTTGTGACTGACCCATATGTTACCATACGTCTAGCGAACGTCCTTTATAGTTCCCGCTAAGTAATTGTGGAGTATATTGCAATAGTAAATGTGGAATCCTTGAACCATTATCGCCCTTGATTACTCTTTTGGGTCTACATACGTGATCGTTATGTTGTTGTTAACCAGACATTCGGTTTATCACCTACAAAATGCGGATATATTGTGCTTAAGTGGGTATCCCACTATCTATTATTGAGAATTCTAAGCACCTGGCCTTGTATAAATAATGTCTTGTATATACATGAACTTAAACTTTACTCGGTGGTGTTTCACCTGTTTGTTGTTTTAAATTTTGGTTATATTCAGTAGAAGTATAGGAGTTGAACCATAATCATTCTTCAGATGTTCATCATCTCCTGATCACAATTTCTATGATTTTCATGTTTACTTTAGCTGGTTAGGTTCTCTACACCATAACAATATTATGCGTGACTGACTGGGTCTCTAATTCACTGTTATTCGCGATATCTTCAGCCTTATCAATTATCACAGACCCTTGTGATAACCTTATGGTTGACCAACCTCACCACTCACAGCATTCCAAATATTTAGTGGGCATTTTCCATTTCTAAGAACTTATTTTAATTATTTGGTTTGATGAAACATAAGGCTCTCTAAGTGGTGCCTAATACAGGCACCACCAGGTGATCAGGCTGTTCAAAGAGGTCTACCGCAGGATATATCTAAATAGTTTTCCTATTCTTTTGTTAGTCACTCATTTTTGTCAGTCAGGCATCAATACTTGTATATCTTCAAACTCTTCGTGTTTAAACTTCATTTCAATTTACCATCCAATAAAAAATTCATTTCAATTTTACATCATGCGCGGCTAGCTTTATCGATTCACAACTTATTATCTTCGCTGAACTGAAAATAGAAAGTAAACACCAAAATGGCTCTCTGCATTCGTGGAACAAAACTACCAATTTTCCTCGCCACCCAGATTCTAGAAGTGTCATTGGGTATTAAGTGGATCTGTAATGGTTTTTCATGTTAAACATACAATGATCCTATTTAATTTCGTAATTGAAGCAGAGACATAAAGTTCGAAAGTTCGAATTATTTGTAGCATAAGTTTGTTATTGCCCTCGGGCCTCCGTAATAGTTAAGTTTATTCTCAGCTGTCCAAATCCCATGATACTTCAAGTCAGATTGACTGCTGCCATTTTAGACATCCTTACATGGAGCGCTGTTACTTTTGTTGCTAACTTTTTTCTTACTCAACACTCTTTGAATTGATAGATTTGAGTTTTCTTATATGGTCTTTAGAGGGTGCTAATTTGCGGTATTGGGATACAAATCGGTATTGGTGGTACTGCAATTTGTCGGTCGATATCGTACATTATTGAGTCGAAATGTAGTTAAATCAAGGTATTGGGAAATCCCATTATGTATTGGGCAATATGATACTTATGGACCGATATCTAGAACCCTCTTTATCCTAAAGTCAAGAATTGCTATGACGATAAAACGTTTGTGTTAATCTGTTTGTCCCTGAGTATTGGCCGGTAACTCATAAGTTTTGAACCATTTGTATGGATGGTATGTGTTGCGTACTCAATACTTATTTCAAGGTTTTCAGCATGCAAAAGATATCATCAATAAACAACCACACGGTGATAGATCTAGAGTGTTCTGTCGTACTATTGATGTCCTTGTGACAAAGTTCTTCTTGATCCCTAGACGCGGTAGGAATACATTAAACTCAGTGACTACAAATTTACATTGTGGAAAACTCTACGCACGTTTGAAGGATCAAATTGTACTTGCACTATAATCCTTATGGTAGCAAAAGACCATGTTCCATGGGACCGGGAAAAGCTGTGTTCAAATGGCAAAAATAAAGCACAAGACATTTTCTAAAGTTGGAAAAATCACGTTTTTATCAGAATGAAGAGGAACATGCACCAGTCAACAGTATACCAAGTCAAGGTCAACCTCTATCCTCGGGCCTCAACCTTGTTGGGAAACTGCACGACACCAAACCCAAGCCTAGTAACTGTTTTTATTCAAGTTCATGACTATAATTAGCACGTAAGTTCAGAAACTCCGAAGCTCATTATTCGAGATATCATATTTGAGTCTTCAAGATGTCAGAAACTCAGAATCCTAGCAAGACTTGTCCTAAGGCTAACTAAAAAAACACAATTGAAATGAAATTCTCAACAAAAAATGACCAAAAGGTGCAACCTACATGATACATTTTCCTTACATTTAAATCGAGTGAATGGTCTAGAAGCGATAGCCCAATGGTCTTATCTCTTAACACACAACTTCCCATGTTTGATGCCTCCATTCAGATGCATGACACTCCCATCCACTAAGGCTAAATATTGAAAGGTTTTAGTTTAGTGTGTATGTCCATTTTTAGTCAAGTATTAAGTTATTGACCACTTATCTTTTGTGACACTGAATTTATGAATAACCTTTTTGCAGGGAATTATCTACCGTATTGAGGCTGACGAGGTGCTTTTGAAGTTTAGCAAGCAGTTCCACATGAATTATCGGTCAGGAGATTTGTGCAATATTAGATTTACATATAATCGGGTGAACATGCGAAGATTATACAGAGCTGTCGAAGTAGCAGCAGAGAGTTTAGAGACAAATCTTCTCTTTCCACCTCAATCGACTACCAACAGATCAATTAAAACATCAACCCAAATTGTGCCTTACACCCCTCTGAATGAGGAGCAGCTGCGTGCTGTTGAGATGATCCTTGGTTGCAAAGGCGCTCCACCATATGTGATCCATGGGCCTCCAGGTACTGGAAAAACAATGACTTTGGTGGAAGCAATCTTACAATTGTACTCAACTAGAAAGGACGCTCGAATACTTGTTTGTGCTGCTTCAAACAGTGCAGCAGATCACATCTTAGATAAACTCATAAGTAATGCCGTTGTTGGGGTTAAACAAAATGAGGTTTTCAGGCTGAATGCTACTAGCCGGGCTTATGAGGATGTTCAAGCAAAAAGCATACCTTTCTGCTTTTTCGAAGGATTCATATTCAAATGCCCTCCACTCGAGGCATTAATTCATTACAGAGTTATCATCTCCACCTATATGAGTTCTTCACTACTTTATGGACAAGGTATTCATCGTGGTCATTTCTCCCATATTTTTTTAGATGAGGCTGGCCAAGCTTCAGAACCAGAGAGCATGGTTCCTATATCCAATCTTTGTGGAAGGGAGACTGTGGTTGTTCTTGCAGGAGATCCTATGCAATTAGGTCCGGTTGTATATTCCAATCATGCAAATGAATTTGGCTTAGGAAAATCTTATCTTGAAAGACTTTTTGAATGTGAATTGTACGTCACTGGGGAGGAAAGTTTCATCACAAAATTAGTAAGGAATTATCGAAGTCACCCTGCCATTCTACATCTACCTTCAAAGCTCTTCTATAAAGGGAAATTGCTTGCATGTAGAGAAGAAGATATGACTCTGTCAAAATCTTCTTGGCTAAGCCTCCTTCCTAACAAAGAATTTCCTGTTCTATTCCATGGCATTCAAGGTTGCGACGAGAGAGAAGGCAATAATCCCTCATGGTTCAATCGTATTGAGACAAGCAAGGTAGTTGATATTGTAAAGAAGCTTATGGCAGGAGGTAAGGGTACAAGGGAGGAAGATATTGGGGTAATAGCACCTTATCGTCAGCAGGTTGTCAAGATAACCAAAGTATTAGAATCATATGACATGCCAAATGTTAAGGTTGGGAGTGTGGAGCAATTTCAGGGACAAGAGAGAGAAGTTATAATTATTTCCACTGTGAGGTCAACTGCCAAACACAATGAGTTTGATAGGACCTATTGTCTGGGATTTCTTAGCAATCCAAGGAGGTTTAATGTCGCAGTTACCCGAGCAAAGTCCTTACTTATCATAGTTGGGAATCCACACATTGTCAGTAAGGTAATTTGTTTTATTCATGTAGCTTTTATTATTTGTTAAACCACTTGTTATATTCTAAACCTTCTACTGTTAGTCATCCAAATAAGTTTGAACTTTGCATCTTCAATTGATAACATGCTCTGTAATAGTGTACATTTTCCAAGAAGCGCGGGATGCGGAATTGACATTACACGATACGGACACATCAGCTTGTCATAATTAGGACATGATCATGTTGGGGTCACGTTGAATAAAAAATATAGATTTGTACAAGATATACTACAGGGCACAAGCGCATATGTACTGACATTGTTCCTATAAATTTGGGGATGGATCCACCAAATGATGTCAACATCATGAAAACCAAAAACCATTAGTCTCCAAGTATTATGAGACTAGCATCCATCCCAATTGCAATCATGCCACAACCTTTTTAGCCTATCAGTACTAGTCCAAGTCTGTATCGAATGTGTGCCCAACACAGATACATGAGGCCCGTAGACTTGTCCGTGATTCTTAGTAGATTTGTAATGGCTGGATTTTGATGGAAGTTTGGAAATTCTACAGTAGCTAAATTATGGGCCTTGAGATCCAAATCTTTCCATTTAGTCGAGTACTTTTCTTGTTCTTTTGTTGACGGTTCTCTTTCACACTATATGTTTGTGATGTTTATTGCATTGACTCACTTTTGCATGATATAGTTATGAGACAAAATTAGACAGACATTATAAATTTTTAAAAAAATCAAAACATGACACGGAAAGGACTAGGCTACAAGAAATATAATTTTATTAGTTTATACATGTACATGTACATAATAGCATTGTTGTTTTCATTTTTCACGATATATACTGTAGATTCTTATTGAATCATGGGTCATAAGAGTTCATTTTCTCACTCTATATCATGGAAATTAGAGTGCTAAAAATATCCTGATATATACACCCTTTTTTTTGGTAACTGGCCAGATATCTACTCAAACTTCAATAAAAATTGCTTGTTTTTAGGATTTAGAATTTCTCAGACTAAAATATCTAAAGGAGGGATTAATAATATCCCCATTTTGTTTTATCTTAAATCATTGGCTCAGTAGTTATTTTTTTCAAACTTGCAATGTGACTTATATTTCTAAGCTGTGACACTTGTGTTTCCAATTGTCCGAAGCCTGTTTGGCACATGCAATCCAATGCTTCTGTCTAAGCACTGGCCACAATTATACGTGTGTCCGATACGTGCGAAAAGTGTCTAACGAGTGTCAATCATCTGACACAGTCTACATAGTGGATATATTTGTGCTTTTATTCTCCCTTCTCTTTTCAGGTTTTTCCAGCATGAATACAAAAACTATGACAAAGATTGACATGACACCAGTGATACCACTAGGTCCAGTACATCCATAAGCAAAGTGTTAAATCGCGGTATCCGAAAATGTAATGGCACCAATGATACCGTTACAGTATCAGCCGATGTCGGACCATATCGGACCGTATCGTCTGATATGCAAGTAAATAACAGTGTCAAAGGTCCTAAACCTTGATTCATTGTGATAATTTCAGATCATAGAATGTTATATAGTTTACAATTTCAGGACCCCATTGCAGTATGTCAGTTGATGATTCCAATCAACCACAGTGTCATGTCATCATATGTTGGCATTTGCAGGATCCTTATTGGCACAAGCTTTTATGGCATTGCTCGGAGAATAACTCCTACCAAGGCTGTCCTCTCCCAGAAAGGCAGTATCATGCACAAAAAGAGTCTGAAGACTATCCTACCGCTACAATAAGAGATACAAACCAGTAACATAAAAAACCACATACTTCCACATTCTGAAGGTGAGTGGATACGTGCAATCTTCTTGAATGGATACTAATCTTCTTGAAAGGAGAATAAACTGAATGACAACTAAGGGGTAAAACTGTTCTCTTTTTTTATTTTCGGGGAGGCTGTATTTCTGCCTTGTAAAATGTACAGTTATACAATTGTTTGCTAGCAAATTGAAAACCACAGCTGAGCAAAAGTTATACTTATTTGATACTTTGGTGTTAGGGGTTTTATGGCAAACTACTCTTTTTTCCCTTGAGATATACAGTGATTTTAGTCTCTGCCGATCCAACTCTGAATTTGCTGCAGTTTCCAAGTTTAGAACCCAAAGTTTCTCCTACGAATCATATTTCCAATGTTTCTTCTAATTTTTTACCAAATTACTTGCCAGATTACCCAAATTTTCTTGAATTTTTCTTCAAACCGGTTTTCATGTGGGTTTAAACCAAATCTAACCTATTGACAGACAAACTAGGCATATCTAACCTCAATTGAATTGTGCACCTGTCTAAACCCATTTCAAACTGTAGACGCATAACTCTTACGGTCCATTTATATGACCGGTTATGAGCTTTGGTTTGTACATATGTATCTATACATATCTATGTGTTCAAGGTGACTGCATATCTGATGATTGATTGTAATTCTTTTGGCCCAGATTAAACATCCGTAAGTTATATAATCTCACAAACTGTGGGACATACAACACCCTGGGTGATGCAATTAATCCGATCACTATTGTTCGATGGCATAAGATGTCTTCTGAAATTATCTATTCCTTCACTAATAGTCTCGTCGAATTACATATTCCTTCACTATTAGTCTCGTCGAACAAATAGTCCCGTTAACTATATGGCGATTTTAGCCTCACCTGGTCCAACTCTGAGTTTTTTGTAGTTTCCACAAAAAAAATTTCAAGTGCAAGCAAATAAGGGACACTACCAGTCTGAAAATTTAAAAAAAGCACAACAAAACAATAACTAAAAGTCCAACTCTGAGTTTTCTGCAGCTGCCAATTTAGAAGCCTAAGGCTCTCCTTGCCCATCAAAATCTAACCTATTGACAGAACAAAAACCAACCTCAAGAAAATTATGCACCTGTTTAAACCAATTTCAGACCTTAATTCATTGAAAGGTCATGAGATGGAAGGCCAGATGTTTTGGACTCCGGTTGGAGGGTGGTAAAGTTAATTATGTAGTCTGTGTAAGGAATTTGGCATGGTTATGTACATTTGTATGCACACATTAGTTTCTGTTTTTTTGTTTTTTCTAGGATGGGTTAGTAGAAACTTAAAACTTAAACATACATCTGTTAATTGCTTTTGTTTAATCTTTTGTATTTCTTAGTTTACAGTGCCATAATAAGGTTTTGGTAATTTTTTTTAAAACATTTTTGCCGCTTTCAGCATTAGTTGGTTGCCTTTTGGTAGAAAAGGCTGTGAGAAAATTTAGTAATCTTATGGGCAGGTGAAATCCCACTCATTTTGAGGGTTCAAGGCTTACTAGAGGATGGGGATTTGCTAAGCATTTAGGAGGCGCCACAGATAACACTACTGGAGTATTACGAGAAGCATAAATAACTTTTCTTCCTTGTACCAATCTAAGAAATACGGCATATGATGTGTGATCGGTGTTAGCCACAAGAAAGAGAAGTTCTTTGTGCTTCTCGTAATACTCCAGTAGGGTTATCTGTGGCGCCTCCTGAATGCTTAGCAAATCCCCATCTGCCAGTAAGTCTTGAACCCTCAAAATGAGTGGGGTTTCAACTGCCATAAGATTCCCAAATTTTCTCACAGCCTCCTCTACCAAAAGGTAACTGACTGATGCTGCAGGGGAACTCCTTTGAAAGGGGAGGACCGAGAGAGATGACCCCGGGAGATCCATATCCTGTTGGCCTTGCAGAAGCTTCAGTCTTGTGGATACTGACTTTATTCCAGGGCTACAAAAATTGCACTATCATTAGTAACACAATAATAAGTAAGAAAGTCAATTATTGAACTAAGAATATGAAATACTTTACACTTACTTGTGTCTTGGTCCTTCATAAACATCCCGGCAATTGTCGCCTCACTAAAAAGTGGCAAAATGTTAAAAAAAAAAACCAAAAGCATATTATGGCACTGTAAACTAAGCATATTATTTGCTACTTACTCTGATGTTTGGGGTTTTATGGCAAACTACTCCATTGTTTCTCTTGAGATATATAATGATTTTAGTCTCAGTCGATCCAACTGTGAATTTGCTGCAGTTTCCAAATTTAGAACCTGAAGTTTCTCCTACCAGTCATATTTCCACTGTTTCTTCTAATATTTTTTACCAAATTACTACCTGCCAGATTACCCAAATTTTCCTGATTTTTTCTTCAAACTGGTTTTCGTGCAATTTTGAACCGAATCTAACCTACGGATAGACAAACTAGGCATACCTAACCTTAGTGGAATTGTGCACCTATCTAAGCTCATTTCAGACTGCAAATGCATAACTCTTATGGTCCATTTACATGGCCGGATATGAGCTTTGGTTTGTACATATGTATCTATACATGTGTGTGTTCAAGGTGACTACATATCTAATGATTGTAATTCTTTTGGCCCAGATTAAACATCCATAAGTTATATAATCTCACAAACTGTGGAACATACGACACCCTGGGTGATACTATTACTCCGATCACTATTGTTCAATGGTGTAAAGACCCGTACAAATTTTAATTATTCGAAGGCAATATAAAAGTTAGAAATTGAAGAAAAAATTATAAAAGTGATGTGGTTATGTGAATTGGGGTCTAAAGTGTTAGAATTGTTAGTGGAAGGGGTGCTTGTGTGATTTTTTTTATATATGTAGTGCAAACAGTCCTGACTCATGATGAAAATCCGGATTGAATAGTTCAAAATTTGAAGTAATTTTTTTTTTTTCCGAACAACGAAAAACGATCATATAATTAATAAAGACCAAGCAAAATGGAGTTACAACCGAATGACATATAATGATAAAAGGGCTAGAGCATACATCACAACGAAAAATTACCATCCCAACGAGGTTGGCACCTTAATCATCGACAATCATATGCCACTCACGATTCCAAGGACAAAAACAGATATAGAGGTTGATAAGCGATGAACCTAGAAGCCCATAACAAAATTGGAGCAAGTGACGTGACAGAGAAATAGAAGTACATGATAGACTTCAAAATCTTAGCCCACTAATAAGTGTTCCAAGAATCAAAATTTCAGGTTGTTACTATTCATCGAAGGGTTGGCCTCATAGATAAAGACTCCCCATTACTGTGTTAAGTGCACAACTTCACATATTCTCAGTAATTTTACTAGTTTTTCAGGTTAAGTTGAAAAATTCTATGCAGTTGACCCCTGCAAGTCTCTTGGGTGGAAAAAAAATCTTAAAATATCCATACATGTGTGGATTTCCCACCCTTCCTTTCCTCCCTCTTAATTCTAAGCTAAAAAATTAAATGGCGGCTATGTGTATATACACAATTTCTTCTCTTTTTCAGACCAAGCAAGTACCAAAATGTATTGCCAATTAAAAAAAGTACCAAAATATATTAATGTAATATACCTTTTGTTATCAACATAAAATATACATGGTTTGGGCTCCCGGTATATACAAATCCTGCATTTGGTATAGAATTTGAATCTTATAATGAGATGTATGAATTCGTAATATGCAAGCAAAAACTCCAGGAATTTTTTTTGAGCAATGGTCCACGATCTGTTACTAGAATGAAAAAACTCGTCATTGAGAAGAAACAATGCTGAAAAACATGGTGCGGTAGTTGTGTCGTTATAAAAAGGCTGGTGAAATAAATTTGGGCCAAAAGTGAAATATTGAAAAGAAAGGATTCGACATTGTAATTAGGCGAAAAGTCTACGCAAACATCTTTAAAACACAACTCCGGACACAACTGTGTCTGGAATGAACCATGTGCATCAAACGCCACCGAACACAGTTGTATCCCTAAATCTTACATGCGTTTTAAAGGTGTGTGTATCATTGCTCCTGATCCCTCCTAATCCCTTGAACTTTTCCTTAAACTATTACCAAGTGGATAATAAACAATGGTTAAGTCAACGAAATGAAACGACTTTTGTACTATTTAATTTGAACACCGCAATCAATCAGTCACCTTGGTTACAATACCCACCCCCCAATTCCTCCAAAACCAACGATGAATTCACCGTCATCCACCATCACTCTCCGCCCATTTAAAACAACGGACGTTGAGGATTTCGTATTATGGGCAGGCGACGATCGGGTGACTCGATCGACCCGATGGAAAACAATCACCTCCAAAGAAGAAGCTTTGACCTTCATTAAGGAGGTATGCATCCCCCACCCTTGGCGCCGGTCGATATGCATCGATGACCATTCGATCGGATACATATCGGTCTTCCCCGGATCGGGCGACGATCGGTGCACGGCGATGATTGGGTACGGCCTGTCTGTGGACTACTGGGGGCAGGGGATCACCACCAAGGCAGTGAAGATGGCACTTCCTCAGGTGTTTGAGGAGTTTCCTGATATAGTAAGGTTGCAAGCTTTTACTGACGTAGAGAATAAGGGCTCCCAGAGGGTGTTGGAAAAAGTAGGGTTTCTCAAGGAGGGTCATCTGAGGAAGTACACCTATGTTAAGGGTAATCTCAAGGATTTGTTTATCTACAGTTTTCTATCTACCGATGTTATTTCTCCAGCAGACTTATGATGCATATAAAATACTCCCTATTTTTTGGGGGCGTAAAATGGAAGCGCAAGTATAGAATTCCATTACCTCCGTCAAAAAGTATTGCCCCATGATATGTTGTGGTAACAATGGTAAAGGTTGTACGTGTGTCTCAGATGGTGTATGAGTCTGTTTGTATGAGTTGAGAGTCTTACATGTTTGTTATCACATCGGTGTTGGTAGTTGGCATGGTGTACGAGTCTGTTTGTATGAGTTGGGAGTCTTACATGTTTGTTATCACATCTGTGTTGGTAGTTGGCACGTTTGAGACTTGAAGGTCAAGGCTGATGCCAAGACTGAACCAGGAGTCAAACATATTGCTTTTGTTGGTGTGTATGTGTATGCGCATTCGCATGCAAGTGTTAAACTGCAACATGGCTCTTACTTCTTAGCTTGTTAGATCTGCCAATTTATTCTTAAGAGGAAGACCACGAAAAATTCTCAAAACAGATCACTCTCAGACCACTTCATGGGATGGGCATGCCATGGAGCTTTGGATTTCCTCACTGATGCATGTGATTCCAGGCGAGGTGAAGGATCACCGGAAGAGAGAGATTGCCGGAAGAGAAAGATTGCCAGAAGAGAGAGGCATTGGAACTTTGAAGAGGCCGTCAAGATGGGCCAGTCTAAGATAAAACGAAAGAGAAACATTTCAAATTTCCGTTAACTGTTTGTGCACAAAAATGAAAGCAAGATAAAACGATGAGCGCATTGAAATTTTAATACCTCTTTCATTTCCAAAACAAAAAAAAGAAAAACATAGGAAAGAAAAAAAGAAAAAAAAAAAAAGGACAACAAATAGGCCTCTCTCCCTTATCTATGATGTTATGTACTATTCCTTTTCTACCAGCTTTAACAATCTATTTCAACAAAGGTATTTACATATCCATATGAAATTGTCATCTTCAGTATCAAAACTATGTAACTGCACTACACAAAACAGGCTGCACAGTCTTAGGGCAGCAATAGCAATACCACTGGCTTCATTTAATTTGCCAATAATATAACTCCGAATGCTTTTCTTTACCCCACGCAAAGAGCTCACATACTGAACTCACCTAAGGCAAACAAATTGTCACCTTATACACACTTTGGAACTGTAACACATCTCAAGGAGTAGTATTCACCGAGATCTCTTGTGGAAGGGGTGAACTTTGTTGTTCAAACTGTGAAGGTATGGCAAGACGCTGCAATGGCTTTAGAGCCACCGCGAGCTCTGCAAATGAAGGCCGCAAGTTTGGATCTCTGGACATCATTGGAATAAAAGATATCATCATAGGCTCATACCAAAAGATTATGTTGTACATTGCACATCACAACCATAGAGTATTCAATCTGGTCCTTAAACTGGAAAGTTTTCAATTTGGTCCTTCAACTAATGGCAAATTTTTGGTAAATGTGGCCAAAGTGATATAGTCCTTCACGTCATTACTGACAGATATGCCACATGGCACCAACCCAAAGGGCCATAGTGAGCAATATATTGAGGGCCGAAGAAAAAACCTATATATTACTTGAAGGGCCAAAGTCGGAAGATTTTTAGTGGGACATGGTATTTCCCATCAGAATTGGACAACAGTCACCGAGAAGACATGACGTAATCCAATAGTAGGACAAAATTGGTGTCAAATGTCAATTCAAGTTTAAGGGCCAAAGTAATACTAAGCCAAAAACGGGAAAAAAAAAAGAAAAAAGAAAAGAAAGAAGATTAGAAGCTTATCTAATATTTTGATCCTGTTCAGGTTTCAATTTCGTCCTCTGAAAATAATTTGTTTCAATTGCATCCTTGATTCATCAATTCCAATCCAATGTTATCCTTGCCGTCAACTCTTAAGTACGTGGAAAACGGAGATTATGCGGAATCTGCATGGTGCCAACACGCCCTCATTATTCACACACTCATCCTCACACAAAGTTGTGTTAGTTCCCTAGTTTCAGCAAATTACATCCTTGTATTTCTAATGATACAAATTTGATCCTCATTAAAGAATGATAGATGAATATCATTTTTGCCATCAACTAATTAGTGGAATTACGTGATGTCGTCAACACGAATCAGACATCTCTCTTTATAATCCGAATATATATTGCACTAGGAACAAGCTCCCTAATTTACTCTAAAAGGAAATACCCACACTTGTAATGGAGATCTGGGCTTTGACAGTTGAAGGTTGATTTTTTTTTCTTTTGGTCTCAATGGTTTTGAATCTTCATGAATCAGTTGAAGCATTATCTGGCTAGGGAAACAAACAAGGTACATATTAAGCTAAAAACATAATCCTAATTTTTAATTCAATACTCATACATGTTCTGTGATGTTCCAATTCATTTGCTTTGTCATGCATTTGCATTTTGGACTTCTTTTGCTGTTCAGCGATTTACATTTGAGATAGTTTTCCTTTTCAGGGCATTTGTATCTTTAATTTTTAGTGTATGTTGCGGGACAACGCTTCACACGTGGTTCGGGTGTATTTTTCTGGTGACCTGATAGTGTGGAAGAAGGTGAATCATCCAACACAGTAGATGACCAAGCAGATATTGAAGAAAGCCCTTCCTTTGAGTACAATTTCAGTGTCGAACCCAAAAACGAGTCGCCCAAGCTCGAAATGTCAAACATATTGATGAAGATAGATGTTATGTTGCAGGTTTTAGCTTTGGGTGGGCTGTGATCTATGGGGTAAAAAGAGAGTTGAAGAATAAAAAGGAAGGGTAGTGGGTGTGGTGGGTATACCATTTGATGGAGGAGGTGGAGAAGAGGATGAGGGCCAGGTGTGGAGGTAGTAAGCTAATTATGAGTTAGACGATAAATTTGACGGGTAGATTTGAAAAGACGAAAATGAAACTGATTATCTTTTATATGGATCAAAATATTAGATAATTATGGAGAAGTGAGCTAGAGGGTCATGTGAGAAAATGATGAGGGTGGCTATCCACATAGGCTCCACGTCATCTGTCTGCCACGTACTTGAAACCCGTCAAGGAGTTGATGGCAAGACTAGAGTTGAAACAGAATTGATACATCAAGGATGCAATTAAAACAAATTAATTTCGAGGACTAAACTGAAACCTGAACATATCTATAGGGACCAAAGAAGTAGATAAGCCAAAATAAATAAATACCCATAATATTGATACTTACGTTTGCCAGCACTCCCAAATAATCCTAGCGACCAAGGGATCAACTTCCTTGGGGATGTCAAGACGGCGATTTTGGAAACCTACAGCACCAACAACTTGCATTGGATTCATCCCACTCCAAGGCAATCTCAACGTTGCAAGTTCCCATAGAATGATACCAAAGCTATATACATCGCACCTGCGGAACAATCATGAGAGAAACTAAGTTTCCAAAAGTAACTTACAGTACAGGAGACAGCATCAGAACTATTTTATGAAGGAACAAAGAAAAAAAAAAAACTTGGCCATAACCATGGAAGGCTGAGCAATCAAGCAAAAGGTAACTATGCTATGAGCATATGACAAAGCAATTGGCATCAACACCCAAAGCACAATGAAAGACACGGTGAAAAAATATGAATGCAAAATAGAAAGTTGGTGTTAATTTTCATCATTATAATGAAGAATTTTTAACTCACTTCTCATTTGAAGGCTCATTTCGGAGAACTTCTGGGGCCATCCACTCGGGCTACGGAAACATAGAGGCACAGAGCACTTCATCAGAAACAGAGGGACAAAAGGCATGCAACTATATGAAGCAGACTTGTGGGCTTTGCGCCTTAGAAATGATGGTTAAATGCAGATACGAGATTCTTACTGTTCCAGCTGTTGATTTGGAGGACAAAAATGTATTATGCTTCAAGCGTGACAACCCAAAATCACATACCTGCAAAGTTAAAAGTAACAATACGCCATCCTTAGAAATATGAACCACACAACCACCAACTTGTACATGTCATAATTTTGTGTATCTTATACTCCCTCTGTCCCACTTTGTTATGCCCTCATTCCTTTTTGGGATGTCCCAAAATGATGTGCTTGTTTCAAAACTTTCCATTTTTGGACATCCATATTACAATTTTACCCCCCATTTTCTCCCTCCCAAATTCAAATTTTAAACTTGACATGACAAGACTAGACTACTACTTTTGGATTCGACTCCAATACCATTATTTGGGTTTTTTTTTTTTTTTAAATTTTACTTTTCTGTCAAAAGGTGTAAAATGGTAAAATTGACCAAAAGTCAATCACTTTGTTTGGTTTAAGTCTTAGAAAGTTATTTTTGAGAGTTGAGTGGTAATGAGTGGAGAGAGATAGAGAGATATTTATTGAAAACTGTGCCGAGAGTTAAAAGTTACTCCCAAAGTTGGGAACCAAGCGGAGTGAATGTAATTATGACGTTCTCTTAAATTTAGGAAAAGTCAATATAGGCACAACAAATTGGGATGGAGGGAGTAACATTTATCTTGACATCCACCGCATGTCTCAGCAGGAAACCAAAAAATCTACTCCATCAACACTTAAGCCATCCCATAAACCAGCTTAAACAAGATTGTTTCCACAAGTATTAACAAGCCAACTTCTAGGTTGAGTTTAAGGCAGTGAATACTCTAACTGGGCAAGCAAATGCCAAAACTTGGAAGAACAGTACCTTGACATTCCAATTATTGTCAACCAACAGATTTGGAGACTTCAAATCCCGGTGAACAATTGTTGGCATGCTCGTATGCAAGCAATTCATACCCTTTGCCTGCAGAATAGGGCTATCACAAATACTTACCAACTTAAAGAATATCAATATTTCAAGAAAAATGTTCAGTTAATTGCGTCATACCACATCGAGAGCCATTCTAATTCTACGCTTCTCATCAATCAGACAATTAGGACGATGAATAATCCGGTATAAGCTTCCTCTGAATATCCAAAAATACAATGATACGTGAATCATCTCACACTAGTTGAAACATAAAGAAGAAAAGTAGGAAAAAGCTTAGTTGCACGAAGCGGGAGCGGGGAAATATAGAAGATCCTAAGTTGGGAGCGCCAAAAGGGTCGAAAGTGTATATAAGTATTTATTATGTATAAGCATGAGTGAGAAAAGACAGCCCAATAGAGGTTTTATATCAAATTTATGGACTAAACACATAAAAAAGTCAAATACAAGACAAGAGTCCTAAATCTCTCTCACATCTTCTCTTTTTCTTCTTCCTTGAGATTAGTGTGGAAGCTCCAATCCCTTAGTTGCACAAAGCGTGAGCGGGGGAGCTGGAGAATATAGAAGCTCCCAAGGTTGGGAGTGTGGAAGGAGTGTATACGTAAAATATGAAGACAATGTAGCATAGAGTATTCACTTTAAAAGTACAATCAGTTTAGGAAGTAAAAATATGGGCAAGTCAACCATAAGCGTAAGAAATGGGCTAGTGTTACAATATATGGTTTTCTTTTCAAAAACCAATTAATAAAGGCAAGTGATAAATCCCCATTTTTCTATACAAAGATCATACAAAAGCTCCCATCTTCGTATGGAGCAAGCTCCCATCTCGATGGGAGCGGACTCCTATCAAGCTCCTTAGTTGAGAGCGCAGGAGTGAGCTCCCAAGGTGGGACCGGCACCACTTTAGGAGCTCCATGCTACTAAGTCCCTATATAGGAGCGCGCTTCCGTCTCCATGTGAGCGAGACGGGAGTGTGCTCCTTACTCGGGAGCGCCGATTTGAGATCCCATCTTGGGAGCACTTTGGAAGCTCCCTGCAACTAAGGGAAAAAGTGCAATAGTGATTAGTGGGCAACCCCAGTGATTGGGACACAGTGATACAGGGTTGCAGAGTGTGCAGTGTATTCCTAGTCTCATCAGTTGCTCTCTCACTGGATGATGATTAGTCATAACCCTTAACACCATATAGGATGCTCACAAGAGAATCCTCAATCTCACAATTTAAAGATCCATTCAAGAAATCATTGAGAGCAAATGCATTATCACTTGATCTTCATGAAGAAAGGTAGAATTGAGTCGAGATATCTCTACGATCTAACATGCCATTTTGGAAGCTACAATGTGAAGATTATCATCATGAATTATCTTGATATCATGAGGTCATGACACACCAAATAGTACTCATAAGAAAGGACAACAACCAGCAAAAAAGAACAAAAGAAAGGGCAAACACCAAATACATGTACAAAAGTCCGCATAAATATTGGAGAAGAACTGGACTGAGTTTTTATAAGTTATGATTACGATAAAAGGAAAGAAAAAGGAGGACAAGCAGTCCACCGTAGACAATACAAAGACAAAATAACCAAAGATTTGCTCTACATAGCAACAACGCCCTCCATATCTAGAAATGAAGAGCATAAAATTCCCTTAAATGACAGAACTAATAATGCTTCATTTCAAAGAGACTTCACCAAGATAATACATCCGTATGTAAGCCAACCATTATACCTGGGGAGAAACTCTGTAACGATAGAGAGGTTTGGAGGTCGAGTGACGGCACCCATGAAAAGAACAACATTTGGATGACGCAATCTACGCATTATGCGCACCTGACATGCAGAAACAATGGTTCTTGGTCAATCATTTGCCCCGGGTTAAAAAAAAGAAAAGCCTCAGTGCAAAGAAACATTCACTCGGTCTGTTTAACTTGCACACAAATACACAATATGAAGCAGAACAGGGAAATTTTCATTCTTCACAGTTCCCTAACTCTCCAAGTGATAGATACTAACATGTTGTGGCTTTCTAAGCAGTTAATTGAGAACTGATATTCAAAGCACTGGCAATTACTTACTTCTCTTCTAAATTCAGCCAAAGCAGCACCTGAGAAATCCTGGTCTAGGAACTTCTTCACAGCCACCTCCTGCGTCAATAACATCCAGTTTCCTGAGAATTAGAAACTACTGAATTTTGCTTTTGTGGCAAGCATTATACAGCTATCAAAAGAATTAACTTATGGGACAAAGCCTTTGCCAAAGGTTAGGTCTGTCTCCAATCCTCCCCCGCCCATACCCCCAATGATTGGGGACTATATGGGTTCAGTTGTTGTTGTGTTGTTGTAACTGTTGTTATCCTATGCTTAATGTTTTTCTAAATACTCTTTTCCAAATTTCTACCACTTGGGGGGAAAATCAGAATTTTCAAATAGATGTCCATTTGATGCCATCAAATGGCGGTAGTGTCAGTCTAATGGACAATCTTCAGATTTCATCCGTAAAATGGTCGGCTGTGGAATGATCAACAAAAATTCATGGAAGCTTAGTTCTTCAATATTCATTTCTTGGCTTTGTCATCCAATATCGTGATAATCTAATCTCTATGCGTACATTTTTAAATCATAAACTGTAAAAATAAGTGGGCACATGTATATATGAAATTTGATGTGCTCCAAAGTGTCAATGTCCTGATTTTCAGGGAAAAGTAGTATCCACGTGACACGTGTCACTTGTTACACATACTTTTCATTTATAGAGAAGAGTGGACATTTAGTGAATGGCACTGGATCATTTACATCTCATTTATATTCGGGGCGTTTGTACCCCTTGCAAAAGACAGAAATGTTGTGATGCAGCAATTATGACAAAAACCAGTGGTAAACCTATGTCAGCAAATGGCTACATAACCAAAAATTGTAAAGTTCTGAGTAAACATGATCAATATAAAGAATCACTATTGTACAAGGCTTGAGGTTCTAACAGCTGTCAACATTGCCTCCAAAACTGTAGCATTGTCAAACTACAATTACTCCCAAAAGGGGCAGTCATGACCGTTGTAGAATGATGCAAGATTTCACAAGAAAATCATGGACTAGAATGCTGGAGATCGAACAAGCATTATATAATGCTCTCTGCCAATTATAATAAATTCAAAAATAATCAATAGTCACAATCCACCACAACTAGACTGAATAGACTGATACTAAATTCTATTCCTTAACAGCCTGCAAGAACGACTTCTAGAAACACATAATTCCCATCAAAGAACTACGTCACTGCTACCCAGAATAAGATCTATCACAAATATTTTGATGGTACTTAACAGAACACTCAAGTAGACATAAGAACTGGCCCCAACATTGATTGATCAAATTGAAGTACCCATAAGATAATTCAAAACTAATGAATAACGATGAAAAAGATATTTGCCAATATCTTCGTACCAGAATGGGAGAAGCAGGATGAATGTGCCATAACAGAGCAAGTACTTATACCATTCAGTTGTATACTCAGTTGCATACATACAGCAGGATAAAGTGTAGACATTTTACTTGTTCCAAACAATGGACAATCAGAACCATGGGCCAAATTACCTCTCTTGTTATCTAATGGGGGTAATTTGAAAACAAGAGGCTACTTTGCTTTTTCTAAGCAGTTGAAATTCTGATAACTCAGGATTAGTAGAGCTCAATGACGATAATTCAACACAAATGAGTACAACATGTGCTCTTCGTATTTAGACTCCAAAAAATATATTTTAGTTCTTCTACCCTGAGGAACTACTTTAATTTTAAGACTTAAAAATGAAGACAAAACAAAGTGCAAAATAATCAAGCAAGCACTTCCGGTTCTCTGAACAGAACAGCATATGGTAAGCTGAATATAACAACAATAGTCAAATAATACTAACAGCAAAAATATAACGATTGATAAGAAGTAGCAGTAGCAGTGGTAACAATACTCACTGTGCCATTCCAATCAGCACGGTAGACCTCTCCATACGAACCTACATGGGGAGCATAAGATGTAAGGATTCACCATCATATAAAAGACTGAAGCAGTATACATGAATGCAAACCTCCCTATGATAACAATCTTACGCTGATTAAATAGGTCATCTTATCTTAGGAGACTGAAAATAAAAGAGTCATAAAATGCAGCACAACCAGATTGAGAACCAACTTTCATTTATTGCATTAGCTAATCCACACACCCGCAAGCAAACAAGAGCCTGTCAGTGGAACAATATATTTTTATTCTCGAAAAAAAGGTCTCCAACCACAGACATAGTTTTTAACTAGAGCTCTTCCTTCAGCAGCAGTTGGAATAATGAAGCATGCAGATTTATAGGAACTGGGACCCAAAGGAAGTTTGGGTGACTCATAATTGCACAGTATTCGCAAGTTCCTTGCATACACGATCCATATTCCACTATGGCTTCTATAGACTTTCTAATCATTTGGGTATGCTATTACGGGGTCAATCATTAAAGGCATAGGGCTACATAATTATGATTCTTTACAGTTTCATCAATAAGGGTAGGATGACCTCTTTATTCCACCAAATTATTCTACCCTCTGATGGGGCATCCCAATCGGGATTGACATGTCAACAAGTGAGAGCCACACCAAAACAATGGCATCTCTTCTATATTTCCCCTCTCTCAACACCCAACTCCTCTCTATTCTCTCCCCCACCCTCCTTCACCATCAATACCGAGCACCACAATCCACCACCAACCCTCTCCATCACTGCCACCTCTTCCCCTCCTGCCACCTAGCATCACCACCCACCTCCCCCTTTCTCCCTGCCTTCCCAATCAAAGGCTCATGCACTCAATCAATGTCATTTTTCAGTGGTGGTGCTCAATTGTGGTGCTGGTGGATCGTGGAGAAAAAGAGAGGGTAGTTGGGTATCATGAGAAAAGAAAGGCCTTTTTTATTTTTTCTGATCGGCAGAGGACATTTTTTTTATAAGCCCATTTGTGTCGCTGCCAATTGGGATGCCACATCTGATGGAAAATAATTTGGTATAATAAGACGGTCATCCTCGCATTAAAGCATTATATCAGTTCTACAAGTACTAAACAAACACAAATCATTGGAAGAGACACTAGGGTACGAGGAACCACCAACTTTCAAACACACCATATGCAAGATCCATAAATTAATAGTTGCAAGTGATATTTACCTAGTCCAATTCTTTCACCCATTACCAGATCTTCCCATGGAATTTCACATTCCCCAACATCATCCATAAATTGATCAGCTTGAACAGCACTAGAATTGACTGATGAGCTTGGGCTTTCAGGGTCCTTTAACTTTAGATTGGAACCGAGTGGGCCCTTCCTACGATCCTGAACTCCAATGGCATTTTTTCCATGTTCAGTGTGATAAACCTGCTTACGATTAGTACCCAAATTGTCCTCAAAAGACGACCTATTAAATTGACTCTCAATTGGTGGCAACATTGAATTGCCGCTAATTGAAGAATTTGTGTCGCCATTAGGGTATGGATTGTTCTGTAATTTGTGATCATCAGGGTAGACTTTCTCTGATGCAGAAGAGCTGGTGGAAGCTGCTGATGGCATATTATAATCGTTAGCATCACCATTGTTTCTTGGAAAGAGTTCCTCATTGCAAGGCTGTCGATTCTTCCACAGCAATGGAACAGGCGGTCGACCAGAGGAAGGGTCATTCTTTGGCCTTCGAAACTCCTCATTTCTATTCCAATCAACATTGTTCTGTACAGTAGCCTTGCCAGATCCTTTAATCTGGAATGGATTGAGATCAGCAAAAAGATTTTTGGACTCCTCTGTGCTACTCTGGGGATAAGGGACTATGTTAACATTCATCCTCGAAACATCACCAGCTGCATTGGGCCCACGACCCCCTTTACGCTGAGAAGGCCCAATTGCTAACTGTTTAGCAGGATTTGCTCTATTAGTTCCAGAAGAACCAACCCCAGAGCTTTGGGCACTTGGGAGTGAAGGGAAAGTTTCAGTCATTTCTGAACTTGACCTTTTACCCAATGGGAAACTGTTTTCAACCCCAGAGCTTTGACTGCTGCCTTCAAATTCACCCAGTATTGGGTAAACTAATCCAGTGTCATAAGTTGTCTGAAGACTTGGAATTTTGCTGAAGTTCGGAGGATACGAACCGAATGATGTATCCTTAATACTCAGTACGTCGGCTGGTATAAGTGTCCCAGGGGCACCCATGAGATCAACCAAACATTCACTGAAAGCAAAACAATACATCAGATTCAGAAATGCTGATAGAAAGGGATTTCATACAGATATACCTAACAGCTGAAACAGATGAAGAGATAAGAAGGGTCATAATGTCATACTATATAAGTGCACAAAGTAAGTTCTGAGCATATACGTACAGCTTAAGTTATGCTATATTGCTATCTACCAAAAAAACAGAGAAACAATTTGTGTTTCAATTCAAATGAGGCCCCGCTAGTGGACTGTGTGATCGGTCCCTAGATAATCAATCCATTGGGTTGGATACCAAGTTATCAAAAAAAGAAAACAAAATGTACTTCAATTAATCCAGCGAAAATGACAGAGCTACACTAAGTTATGAGGATGCAAAATGCATCTGGTCCATGTAGCACTAACACGGACACGCGACAAAAGGGTTAATCATATTTATCACCACACAAACCAAACTGAGCCCAGCCTAGCCTTAAGCCCCAACCAAATGGGGTGGGCTGCAGGCATCTGTGATCTCCATTGAGCTCTGTTGAGACCGCTTGACTTTTATCATTACAAGATTCACAAACGTCTTCTAACAAAAAAATGTTTCATCATTTACATGTGGCTTTGCCATAAATAAACAATGAACTATAACAGCAACAGAAAAAAGACTTTCCTAGGCTTTGACAAGAACCCAATATTCCGTTAGCCACCCAAGGCGAATCTAGAGAGTGTGCTAGGGCGTCCAGAGCATCTTTTAAACCATGTTTTAGAGTGCCCCATGAGTGTCCAAAATGGGAAAAACGCTGAGAATAAATAGGACACTTTTGATCGAGTGTTGGACAAGTATCCAGATAGTATTAGGTATGACAAGAATAAGTGTCCGACATTCACCTGACAATGGTACTTAGTCTTTGTGGTTCATAGGTTTTCTAATACCTGGTGACTTTCTTAAATTGAGCCATTTCTAAGAGCATCGAAGCCTAAAGCTAATTTCCTCACTTCTATACAAGGGGCTCAAGGTGATCAGCTAGCACAAAAGCAAGGTCAGGAAAGATCTAGAAGAGGCATCCGACTAGGTGGGTGTCGATTTTTGGGTGGCTGGAGAAGGCCATGGAAGTGTTGCTGCCTCTCAGGCCTTTTTCCATACGAACCTTATCACTCCACAATTTGGTTTTTATTCCAACCAGATTTGAATAGGTTTCAAAAAAAAATCAAAGGTAACAAGTTATGATTCTGTAGAGAACAAGTCTCAATGGAGAAAAAGAATTCATGTAGCCGACCCCAATTGATTGGGACTTAAGGCTTGGTTCGGTTTGGTTTGGTTTAGAGAACAAGTCTTAATGGTTTGGAGACACTTTCTCATACTTCATAATCGATAAGATGTAGTATAGCTTTACCTTAGAACTTCTGTACTGAACTCCAACATAGAACTTTTAACTCACAAGCATAATGACTAAAACATAAAATATGCCACCAGTAGTAGTGTAAAATGTAGCAGAAAAAATTATCAAACCAAAACCTAAATTCTGAGGTAAATTTCTATTTAGTTGCTTTATTTACCTATTTAGTTGCTTTGAGATGACATTAACATATTTGGCTTTTCTATTTTCTTAGATAACCCATGGAAGGCTGTTAAATGTATACCAGCACCCGTATCTGTGCTTCATTGGAGATGACTCACCACATGTACATATAACCAACAGAGCTGCAAAGAAACGAGCTCCTTACCTTTCATTTGCCAACTTTATGATGTTGATAGCATCATCCTCAACACCTGTGTAATGACTACCTTTAACCAATCTACAAGGTAATCCAACATTGTCAGCTAATACCTGCATCACAGAAAATTAAGGAGAAAAAACACTGCTTTCAAGAGTCCCATATGCATATCACGTAATGCTACAAATAGCCAACCCTCATGAGTATGGCTCTGAGAAAACTGCTTACAATACGAGAACAAGGATTTTTGAATCAATTCATTTCATATCAAAGCTCGAAGCCATGGCAGATTTCATAAAGAAACAAGAATGAACCAAAACTACCAAGACGTCGACACAGGCACCCCCCACCAAAGCAAGACTAACGAATGCCAAATGAGAACCAAACTAGGTCCAGCTAGTAGAGAATTTCAAACGGACCCCCAACTCAAACCCGAGAAAGCACATATGAAATTTGGACGGCAACATGGCCATGAAACCAGCACCCTCAGGTGAAAAATCGAAAAACAAACAAAAACAAACAAAACAGAAACTAATACTCTTATTCGCCCACCTACCACATCCACCGGATCTAGGAAAACCAGACCGGTACGGACACCGCAGAGAACCCTCCGGTCTTGGAGCAGTCGCCGGAAAACGCCGCCTCGTTATCTGGAAACTTATTCACCGGAGGGAGCCGAACCACCCAACTTCATCATACGGCCAGATCTAGCCCAAACCCGAACCATGGGGGAAGCAGAGAGGAGGTGGTGGCAGCGGGAAGGAGATGGTGGTGGTGGCGGTGGCGGAAGGGAAGCGGAGAGAGTAGGTATCGGAGAGGGGTTGGTGGTAGAGGAGGAGGTGAAGGGATGAAGGTAGAGGCGAGAGGAGAGGGATCTGGTAGGGATGGGTTCGACTCGCTGTGTGGTGAAGGGGGGTGGCTGGCTAAAGAGGAGGGGAGGAGGTGGAGCAAGGGGCGGCAGCCCCACCCCCCCGAAAAACCCTAACAGAAGTAAGTGTGCGTGTGTGTGTATATGTATAGAGATAGAGAGAGAGAGAGAGAGAGAGAAACTCTAGTAGCTTCCTTACAGTTGAGACAATTGCTATACGAGAACAAGGATGACTCATTATGAATTCAGAAAAAATCATTTAATTAAAAAAGTAGAAACAAGAGGCAAATATTTATCCTTCTAAAGTTTGCACCAAACCACCAAGAATAAAGGATGTATGTGCTTGCAGACATTACTCGTGTCATAAGCTCCCAAATGGCACGTACCCATTGTGTTTAAATTCTGAAAATCAGTATATTGATCAATACACTTTATAAGCTCAAGCCACAAGAAATAGCAGTGAAGCGACAATCATATGGCTTACCTTAAAAAGTAAAGCGCGGTGACGTGACAACCCAATCTTTAAGGACCCAATAGGCAAAACGGTAGTGTGAAGAGATGTTCTCAACTCTGTGCTTCTTTCTGTCCACCTTGCTACCATGATATTAGCATCCTTTACCGGCCCACCCATGTGTTCTGTGACAAGCTCAGCAAGCGTCTGTACCAGAATACTAACCTCACCAGCTGAGCAGTCTAATGCAATGCAGTGTGCTATCTGCAACAACTCCTCCAGGGAAGGGTCTATTGTTCGGTTAACTACAATAACTTCCAATCCTGAACTACCAGGGTCTGTTTCAAGGTCTGTGAGAGATGGCATTTTTCCTTGGATTGCTGGATCTGTGGAGAGCCCATATACATCATAGAAACCATCAACTACTTTCTCCCCATAGTCAAGGACACTGTAATCCTGATGAGACAAACACCACAAGGAAAAGAAAAAATAAGTGCCACAGAAAATTCAGCAAACTATATTCTTGCCCTTACAACGAACACTGAAAAGCATCAAAGACACTTGGGCCCCCATACTCCAAAACCATTTTTCTTGAATCCATTTAGAAATCAATGTCTAAAATAGAAGTAATTTTTCCATTCTCCCTGAGGTTCGACATCTCTACTTTAAATCCCTACACTAGTAACTACTAAAATTTTACATCACTCAGGCTAAAATCAGAACGATCAGCAAGCCTAAATTTCTCTGCACTCTGTTTCTTGCGGGTGCAGTGTTATGTGCATTTGCTTGCTTTTGAGGGGAAGTTGCTATGCCGACTTCTATGGTAGCAGCAGAAACATTGCCACCAACACACCTCAGAAAGCACATGAAGCTCTGGGAAAAACTGGAACAATATAGAGTTGAAACACAATATGACTTTCTTGATGAAGACAAATCCTTATTTCTTATGGATGGGAATTGACATACTGAAAACTCTAGGCGACAAGCTTGGTATTCCCCAGTAAGCTGAATACTAAAAATGATTACAAGAATATTGATAGGGAGCTCGTCCTGTTGTATTGGTAGAAACTGGGTTTGGTGTAAGGCTGAGAAGTTGGATTTATCACATGTATGGCACAGTGAACGTTTCATTGCAGCACAATAAGGAGTAAGGACTTTTTCTCAAAGAATTCCACTATTCAGGGAATGTCAGTACATAGGTGACATGAGAAAGCTTATAGAGAAGCCAAGTTCAGTTACTAAATAAGCTGTTTTTGCAATCTATGATCTCCATTAACAACTTCTGAGTAAATGAACAATACTAACTCAAGTTCATAACAGCTAATCTCAATCGCCAAACTTTGCATTTTGTGTATCTGCCGACTCTGCTCAATTAGAAGTAAACTCAAGTGATTCCTCTTTCTTTGATGCGGATACATTGGAGGGAGAGGGATTGGCCAAAATTTCGATGGTTTCTAGAGACCATTGTATACAATAAAGAGTTAGTTAATCAGTAGTCTATATACTTGGGACTTGGGGGTTGGCACTCCCTGCCTTGATCAATTTCTTGACATGACTGATCTTTCTTAATCCCTAGGGTTACCGAAATTCTCTACTTACCAAAGAAAAGTCAAGACTTCTCTATTTGATCTGCACTACTTACATGCGTTAATTGCCCCATCTAAATCCGAATTAACCACCAAAACCCAATTGAAACCACTAAATAAAGTTTATGTACTATAATACGTTACAGTCAATAATCAGATTCCAATCAAATTAAACAACTAATGGCATCAAGGGTGACATGCACTTAGGTGACAGGAGAAAGGAGGACTCCTTTTCCAAAGTTCCAAGGCGCTAATCTAACTATTTTAACAATACTAACTTTCACGAAATAAGAACGAAGTGAAGCCACTAAATAAGTTCACATACTCCAGTACAATAGACTACTTAAATATGTTAATTGCCCGATCTAAATCCGAATTAACCACCAAAAACGAAGTGAAACCACTAAATAAAGCTCATACTATAATAGAGGACAGTCAATAATCAGATTTCCAATCAAATTACACAACTAACGGCATCGAGTGTGGCATGCACTAAACTGCAAGGAGTTCAAACCCCCTTCCAAGGTGCTCATCTAACTGTTCTAACAATACTAACTTTCGCCGAATAAAGAAATGAAGTGAAACCACTAAATAAACTCATATACTCCGGTATAATAGACTACTTAAATATGTTAATTGCCCAATCTAAATCCGAATTAGCCACCAAAAACCTATTGAAACCACTAAATAAAGATCACACACTATAATAGAGAACAGTCATTAATCAGATTCCAATCAAATCAAACAACTAACAGCATCGGGGGCGGCAGGTGCCCGGAGAAAGGAGGACAGATGTCGACTCCGTTTCCAACTTGCTAATCTTACAATTCTACCTATACTGACTTCCACTGACAAAAAAATGAAATGAAACCACTAAAAAAAAGTACATGCACTATAATAGAGCACAGCCAATAATCAGATTTCAATCAAATTACACAACGAACGGCATCGGGGGCGGCATGCACTTAGGTACCAGCAGAAGGTCAGTAGTTCCAACCCCAATTCCAAGGCACTAATCTAACTATTCCCTTCTAACAATAGTGAATTTCACCCGATCAAAAAACCTAAGTGAAACCGCGAAATAAATCTCACATCAATAATCAGATTCCAATCAAATTAAACAAATAACGGCATCGGGGCGGCATGCACTTAGGTGCCAGCAGAAAGAAGGTCGGAAATTTGACTCCTATTCCAAGGCGTCAATCTAATTATTCTAACAACAATAACACCTTTCGCCCGATCAAACAAAACAGTCAAAATTGAGATTCCAATCAAATTAAACCAACTGACCCAGTACTGGCGCGACAACAAGTCCGCGGCGGCGTCCCGCCCCTGCCACGTGGCGACTCGGATCTGATCCTTATCCCGCTTACTATTACCGTCCGAGTCGGGGCCCGATACGCTGAGGGCTAGGGCTAGCTGCACCTGGTACTCCTCCTCCGACGAGTAATAGTCCTGCTGCCTGTTGACCGCCGCCGATACCGGCGTCGTCGCGGCGGTTTCCGCGGAAGAGGGGGGAGAAGTCGAGGGCGGCGGGCTGACCGGAGACTGGACGGCAGCGGCGGCGCAGGTGGGGGAAACGGAAGAAGGAGGGGGAGGAGAGGGGTCGTTGGATCGGGCGGGGTCGTGGTTGCTGCCTATGTGAAGCTTCTTGAAAATGTGCTTCATCGTGCCCTCCGCGTCTCTCTCTCTTCTCTGTGTTGTTTCTCTCTGTTCATATGTTTTGTCTCTATATGTATGTATATGTATACGTGTGACCACTTTGTTTGTTTCTCACTCTAGACTCTGTGTCTACATGGTCTTCTCATTCTCTCTCTACTTTTGAGGGGTCGGAGGAAGGTGAGGAAGAAAGGAGGGAAAACTTAAAGTGATTATTCAGCCCCCCTTTTTCTGCGATTTTTTTACACGTTTTTTTTTATTTATTGAATTTAGATTAAATTTACATTCCTTGTTCATTTCGGCGAAAGAAATAAAAAACGTATACAAATATAGATTAAAGTTGAGAAATATCATATGCGGCCGACGAAAAAATTAAGAGAATCATTTTTTTATATACTGATTCTTATGATTTTTTGTCATCTTATATGAAAATTTTTAATTTTTAATTACATTTTAGTAATTTTTGAATTTTTCTCGTCGAGCCAAACTATGTGATGTAAAATTTTACTCAAATCTAATAGGAGTACTAAAATTTAAGAGAAAACAATAAAAAAAAAAAATAATGTTGTCCACAAATCACAAAGAAGGTAGGCCAAAGGGACCTCCAATACCCTCATCCCCAGTTTATCGACACTGTCACGTAGAGTCCCAAACATTATTTCTCATACCATATGGTGAGTTTATATAACACGCTCATTTTCTACCAAACATTGGCTTGAGATCCGCACAAGTTATACGAACCCCATCACAACATGTACCATAAAATGGTCTCGGACACCGTCATACTGTGCCCAATGAAACTTAGGTCATGTTTTCACTAACAATTTTGGCTAACAATTATTGCATTTTAGTTTGTTGTTCACACTAAATAATAAGTTTTGCATCACATCTACAACTTATTAGTTAGTGAAAATAGCTTGACATTTTTTAACAACTCTCTCTCTCAACTAACTTATTGATTAGTGAAAATAACTTGATATTTTTCAATAATTTATTGGTTAGTAGAAATAACTTATCATTTTTCAACAACAAAGTGATCCTCAAGTTATTACCTACGAAAAACACCTTAGAGTATCCACAATACTATAATCAAAAATAAAAGGTTTTTAAAGTTAACAGTGTTGATAAAAAAAATATGGCTCATAATGCTATAATCAAACTTAACAACCTTCTAAAAAATAATCAAATTTTTGGTTTTGGATAACCAAAACTAGTAACTTTTTGGCAATAACAAAATTTAATAGATCTCACATATTTTTTTTAGAAAACAATTTTTTTAAAATCGTTCCTTTCCAAAAAAAAAAAAGTTCCAAAAAACTATTTTATATTTCTAATAAATAGTTTTTATAAGTTTCAAAACTATTTTTAGAAAAACTATTTTATATTGTTCACGGTTTTTTATTTTTTGTAATTTGAAAAGATGATTTGACAAGTTTTGATTATCTAATTTTAATTATGTCATTGTAGATATATGTATTGTTAATCTTAACAATCTCTTAAATGAATAATCAAAAACCGATGTGACAATTTTTTATTAGAGCATTTCCAACACAACTCTAAAAATCCAAAATGGAGAATAGATGTGACATATTAGAGATAAATTTTATAATTTATTTCCACTTTTTTACACTTTATGAGAAAATCAAGGAGGGACCCATCGTACTTTTTAGAGATTTTATTTCCAAAATAAGAGTAAAGCCTGCATATTTGAAGAACCAAGCGCAATTTGAATATTCAAATATCTAAAATGTAGGATGGATATTTGGGGAAAATGACCGGTCAGAGGTGTTGACCGGAAAAAATTCTAATATCATGGTCTGGAGTCTTCAATTTACCACTTGCATGACAGGAGGAAAAATATTGACAAATACATGGTGTGCCCACTTGAAATGTCTATTTGACCCTCTTTGACTCAGAGATTGTCGAACTCTATTTGACTTGGTCTATTTGAATAAATGTAATGGTCTTTTTAAATATAATATAAAATCTTTTTGATTTTGTGACATGCTCTTTTTTTACCCAAAGCAGGTTCGTTCAAGTTGACTCGGAGATGACATTCGTCGAACTCTATTTGACTTGATCTATTTCAATAAATGTAATGGTCTTTTTCAATATAACATAAAGTTTGTTTCATTTTTTGACATGCCCTTTTTTTGCTCGAAGAAGGTTAGTTCAGTTTGAATGGGAGATGATATTTACTGAACAAGATATCACTTGGTCTTTATCAACAAAAGTAATGGTCTTTTTCAATATAATAAAAAGTCTTTTTCATGAATTGACTTGCCCCTTTTTGGCCTAGGAAATGTTGAGTTAATCAAATTTATTGAACCCTATATGACTTGGTCTTTTTCAATTAACATGATGGTCATTTTGAATATAACATAAAGTCTGTTTCATATTTTGACGTGCTATTTTTTTGCTGAAAGAAGGGAAAGGGTTTTGATGTTACGACGCCGTTTTATATTAAGGGCAAAATTGTCCCAACTGTTTCACCGGTGTTATGGTTACCATGTATTGGTAATTAAAACTGATGGTACCATGTATTGGTAGTTTCAGAACTGTAGACCATGAAAGTGGTGAATATTCCCTTCGTCCTCCACTGACCGGTAATTTTCCCTACTCCTAAATTCTCTAGAATCTCTACGAAGTGCAAAAAGTGAGATAAAATTACAAATCTTCCTCCAATTGATTGTCTGATTGATGTCTTTGACATTGACGCGGGAGTATTAAATTACGGTGATGTCCTGGACCCTTCCATACGTTAAAGTAGTGATGAAAACGCGCCACCGCAACGAATTTGGTGGACCTTCTATAAACAGACAGAAGACAGAATTATTAGGGTGTGTGTGTCTCACCAGCCACACCTAGTGGAAGCTTTAGTTCGAGTCTCACGGAAGACACGACTGGTGTTTAGGGTTATGGATAACCTCAAGATCCCGTATGTGCTAACATGTTAACTATTAACTCCCCGATCCCACTCATGTATAAAGATGACAAAAGAGAAGAAGTTCTAAACTATGTTTTTTAATAGTGTTGCTATTCTTTTTTCTTTTTTTTAAATCAAAGTATCAATCTTTAGTCTTGGCTCAAAAAGTCAAAATGACTAATTTTTTTGTCCTTATTTAAATATTTTTGTATTTATTAATTTTGCGTCAAACTTTTGTGACTTATTAATTTGTCTCATCAAAAGGAATTGAAAAATAAAATATTTTTGATCGAAACTCATAATTTAAAAAAAAAAGATAAAAATAAGTCAAAAAGATAAAATTTTAAAGCAAAACAAGCAAATGCAAAAAATAAAATAAAGACAAAAAAAAAAAACTACTCCAACTTCTTTAGCCGAAATTCATAGCAAAATGGACCAAGGTGTGAGCATGTACGCAAGAATAGCCAAACAGGCGTTTGTAGCCATTTTACCTAATTAAGAGCATCCTCATCAGCCTCGGCTGATTTTGGACCAAATTAATCCTCAAAAACCACTTTTCTATTTATCTATTCAAATTTTCACAATCACACAGTATCAGACTCTTTACTCCCACTCTCTACTCACTCTCTACCATATTTTTTAATATTAAGACTAGTGTGCATAGTGCAATGAATATATTAAAATAATTGTGAACATTAAAATAAGCATGAATAATGAAACAAAAACTATTAAAATAATAAGTAGCAAAGGAATAGTTGCTCTGGGTATAGCACGAGCCATTGTAGCATTGTGGAAATTTGGTTAAAGTACAGAGTTTCAAGAGAGGCTGATGAAGGGGAATTTTTAGGAGTTGACTTGCTACTTTAACTTAGACGAGGGAGTAGAGAGGGAGGTGTGGATGCTCCAACATCTAAAAAACAAGGTATCCAGTAAAGTATTAAAGTACTTTTTTTTCCTCTCTCCTCCCTCATATGGGTTAGATTTCTCTCTCTCACTAAGTATATTTTATGAATATTTGATGGATAGAGAGAGGGTGATAGAGAGTCTGGTGCAGGTTGGTTGAAAGAGAAGAACGGAATGGGAATTGGGAAAACATAAAATGTGGAGTACCTTTTTGGATAGGTAGTTTTGCTGTGGTTGCTGTACATGCTCAACGCTCGGATTTTTAATGTAGCACGATGCAGGTTATTATTTGTTTCCCTTTCCCCACTCCTTCAAATAAAGATATGTAAAGGACAATGCACTACAGGTGCAGGCGCGGTTCGGCATGCTCAATTGAAATATCTTAATCATGATTTGAACCATTCAATTTGAAGAGTACACTAAGTATAACATCTAGGAAAAAATTTTGATCGGATATCATTATTATTATGGTCAGACAACATTAGTTATATGAAAATGAATTGTCAGTATCATTTAACAAATTGTTCTGTGAGTGTGAGACAAATTTATCTTTACCATGTATATGTCAATGTCCCACTTAACTTTGTTTTTGGTTTTGCATACACGTAGTCTTCAACAACCTCAATAAAATTGACCGATCTAACCACGACGATAAATTTTGAGAAACCACATTGAGGCGCCCTAGAGCCCTGTTGTGCATTGGCCCGCCACGGGAAACCTTGTCGGATATGTATCCACGTCTTGGAGAAAAATAGGATAAGCAGACCTCCCCTGGCATTGGCTCAAGAGGTTGAATGGTAAGGCTGGTGGTAGCTTGGATATCTCTGAAGTGTCCTTTGCTGTTGTTCTCAGCCATTTATGGCGTGAGAGGAATGTTAAATTTTTCAAAAGCCCACAAAATGATGAAGTTGGGGTCATTACGATTGATACTAGGTTTTTATCGTAGTTCTTGGAGGAATGCGACGAAAACGATAAATTATTCAGTGGTCTTGAGGCACCGCCACGCGGTGACCCAACACCCTTATTCACCACACATTTCTATAGGATTCATACATAGTATTGGGCACACAGAAATGTGTGGTGGATAAAGGTGTTGAGGCACCACGTGGCGATGCCCCACGACCACCAAATAATTTTTCGAAGATAACCGAGCAAAATAGAGAGAGAGTGACAGATTCTTGAGATAGCGTTTGCATGTCATGGGGCTCTGTTTCTTAGGTTTTTTGCATGTTTAGTTTATCTTGAAGATGTAACTTTACCTCCACCTACTTTCTTTTTGAGCTTGGTGTTTTTAGTACCAAAATCTTTGAATCTATGAACTTGTAAAGCCATGACTTCAAATGCATCACGTGTGTAATTTTTTCAAACAAAGTAAATTCCGTCAATTTGAAGTCCTTCAAAGTACCGAGTGTATCCAAATGGTCGATTTGATATGAATTGACATTTGAAATTCCTAAGCATTTGAATATCCTAATCCTGGTATCCAAATGGAGGCTTTTAATTTTATTGTTCAGAATTTGTTGCTTGTAAATTTAACTAGTTTGGCGTCCTCAAAAAATGCAAAATTTCTAATTGTTTTTCGGTGTTTGTCCAAATGCAGCATTGGGTAGGTATGATAAAGTATCACCTACTAGCCTAAATGTGGTATTCATTCCAAGTTTGGAAAACATTTCACAAACTTAGCTGAAAGCCGGGAACATTAGAAATGTCAAAAGGATTTGAGTATGTAAGAAAATATCATGTTTGGGTATCTGTCAAAAGAACTCATGTTTGGGTTTGTTTTGTAGAGGGCCAAAATATTTCGGTTTGGCTAATAAAATACTGGAGGCGAGGGAGCTGCTGTCCCGGTCGACGGGGCTTGTTCTGGTTTTGCTTCGATGACTGAAAACGTTCACTTCGTATAACTCGTTGAGTAGAACAAATGTACCAAAAATCAGTTCGATAAGATATTATTAAGTGTCTGATCGGAAAAGATAGAAGTTGCCAATAATGGGTTTGATTTTGATCCAATGTTTCGAATCCATTATTTTCAAAATAAAAATGTTCTGTTTAGGCACTAATGATATCCGATCAAGCTAATTTTTGGTATACTTGTTCTACTCGACGAGCTCTATGAAGTGAACGTTTTCAGTCATCGGAGCGAGACCAAAGAGAGCCCCGCTTGTAGAGACCCATGCCATATATATATATATATATATATATATATATATTTCTGGTAATGCAATTTCGTGTAGTATTATAATTAATTATGTTGTGAGAAAGAACTTTTTTTTTTTATGGGTACGTGTGTTTGGTTGATCCGGATTGAGTTTGTGTGCCTTGGGCCGGGTATCGCCGTATCGGATTGTTTTAAACCTTTAAGTTTATTACTCCGTATTTTTTTATTGGTAGCTTTAACACCCGTAGTGTACATGCTTGTAACATGTTAGAAGATTGAGCAATAACAAGATTTGTGGAGGGGCTATAGTGCAATTTCTACTCATAAAATGGGAATTGATCAGAGAACTCAGCGCGAGTTCCCTGTTTCTTCATCTTTGTCGTTCTTCTCTCTTTCTTTCTCTCATAAGCTTCACAAACCCTCATACTCGTTGTGTAGTCAGAAGCATATGGATAACAGGTTTATCTGTCGGCGTATAGTCCGTAAACTCATGCGGAATAATGTGTTTCATAGGCCTTTGGGTTAATAGACCATAAATTTGGATGATTAGGGACATGATCAGTCGTCTTTGATTGATACACAACTTGTTAATTTGGACCATCGGTCTTATGTGCTCTTTTTTTCTCCTACTTGACTTATAATTTGATGTGTTTTATGTTTGAAGGATTTTGGATATATGAGATGAGATGAGCTTACGTGGTTTGGTTATAACTTGATATTTGGAGATTGGATTATTATCTGATCAGATTATTTTTATTATAATCCCGATTGGATGCGTGAGAAGTAAAAGTTATTATGTATTCATTTGTTCTAAGTTATGATATATCCAATGGTTATCTTTTGAGGCTTAATAAAATGCAAATTTTCTTACAATACTGCATATACTCACAAATTGATGTATTCAAAAAGAAGTAGTCAAGAACAAATTATTTTGTGTATTGTGCATTTTGCTTGCGTTCTCTTGTCTTCGCCTTTAGCACGTTTCCTATTTTGTGTCGACTCACATTATACAATCCAACCTATTTTAGGTAAGGCGGGAAGACATGATAGTGTTGGATTTTTTATATTTTTTTAGAGCTTAGTTGATATACTTGTATTTCATTAATTTGATAGTAAGATTTTGGAAGTCCACTGACTTGGTATTCTTTTGGGTTTGTAATAAATTTAATTACATATTTTGACTCTTTTCAAAAATTTACAATGTGAACACGCTTATAGGTAATTTTTCTATTGTTGGAGAGGTGGGAAGTGGTCTTTATGGTAAAATTTTCAGGTTTTTTTATTTATTGGTGTTGACAATTTTGAAAAGCCCTTAAAACAAGCATACGCTAATACCCTTTCAATTTTTTTTTATTTTTTTAAAAATCATGTCATCTTTAGGTGTGATCTGATTTGGTATTATGGCATTTGGACTTGGACCTTTCCATAAAGATATTCTTTTATCATTATATGAAGTTTTTTTTTTCTTATAACTCACGTGCTCAGGTCGTGCGAGATCGGGGCGTGACAGCAGCTCTCCCACCTCCTAAAATACAATTAGGGTGGCAATCTTGACTGAATGGATGAGTACCCAAACTGCAACTGTTTTTCTTTCCATGGGTGTGGGTACAGTGGAAGATGTGAGATAACCGAACAGATTCAATTCGGTTGTGGTTCAGGAGATACCCGAACCGATTCGTAACCGAACCGAACTGAAATCGTATAATTACAAAGTTACCCCTTCATATCAATCAATATTACACAGTTTTAGGGTTCGGTCTCCAGTCAGAAAATTGTGAAGAGAGCAGCGCTGTGAGTCGAAGTCGAACTGAGATCTGAGGTTCTCTGTGTGTGTTCGTCTCAATTTATCTCTAATCGTCTCTGTTTTCTGGGTTTGAATCAGTGGCTTGGAGCGCTCTCGACTCTCTACCGTCCTTCCGTCAACTTCTTCCCTCCTTTCGACGGTATCTGTCTCTCTCTCTCTCTCTCTCTCTCTCTCTCTTAGTATGTCCCGAAATGCCCTGAGGTCCCCCGCCCCCCTCCCTCCCTCTCTCTCTCTCTCGTAGTCTTTACGGACAGATTAGAATTTGCGTAAATCTTATTGCTTTACAGGTTTCCTTAATGGTTTCTTGTGATTATGAAAGTGAGGTTTTGTTATGTATTTTTCGTCAGGAAGCCTCGTGCTCTTGTTTATTTATTTATTTTTCTCTCTCTCGCTCTATTACAGCTACCATATTGGGATTGTTTTTGTTATCCCGACCCTCGATTGGCCGATTCTCTCCTCTTGATTACAACACTCTAACTCGGCTTCTCATCAATTCTTGGAAATTCTGCGATCACGTTTACCTCGATCTAAGGCGCTCTCTCTCCCTCTCTCTCCCTCTTTCCCTCTAGGAGGAGAGTGAAATTGGTGCTCCGCTGAATCTCTTACCTCCACTGTTTTCTAATTTTGGTGCCACTACTTGTAGTTTTGGATTTACTAGTTTCGGAGACTGACGACTTAGGGTTTTTCTTTTTTTGTTTACGAACTTATAGGATTGTTATAACAGTATCCAAAGCACGAACCTATTTGTTTCCTTTTAATTTTGTCCTTTCATGTTGTATCTGATCTGACTGTGGATACAAGAATGTCATGTCCTGCCCACAGTTATAAAAGTTAGTCGTCTAGGCGCGCCTGACTAGAACCTAGCGATTTTAGTGCATTGTCTTTTTTTTTTTTGCCAAGCATTATAAATCAACGGGGGTTAGGGGGTTGGTAGTAAGTTAGTCCACATGGGGTCAAAGGCTGTCCAAAAACGCCCCCGACGGGGTTCAAACCTTGGCCTTCTACAAGGGATGGACTAGGAAATACCATTGGGCTACAAGCCCTTCGACAGACCAGGAACCCTGGCCTGTCCATTTTCTATTTTGCATGTTTAGTTTGTCTTGAAGAATGAAGATGTAACTTTACCTCCACCTACTTTCTTTTTGAGCTTCATGTTTTTTAGTAGTACCAAAATCTTGGAATCTATGAACTTGTAAAGCCATGACTTCAAATGCATCATGTGTATAATTTTTCCGAACAAAGTAAATTCCGTCAATTTGAAGTCCTTCAAAGTACCGAGTGTATCCAAATGGTCGATTTGATATGAATAGACATTTGAAATCCCCAAGCGTTTGAATATCCGGGTATCCAAATGGAGCCTTTTAATTTTATTGTTCAGAATTTGTTGCTTGTAAATTTGACTAGTTTGGCGTCCTCAAAAAATGCAAAATTTCTAATTGTTCTTCGGTGTCTGTCCAAATGCAGCATTGGGTAGGTATGATAAAGTATCACCTAGTAGCCTAAATGTGGTATTCATTCCAATTTTGGAAAACATTTCACAAACTTAGCTGGAAGCCTGGAACATTAGAAATGTCAAAAGGATTTGAGTATGTAAGAAAATCTCATGTTTGGATATCTGTCAAAAGAACTCATGTTTGGGTTTGTTTTGTACAATTTTGACATCTTTCCATGAAAAAACATAAAATTTTCAGAATTGCAATAATGTTTCTTTTGGGTGTTCTGGGAAACAGAAATGTTTCTGCTGTTTGACACGAAATTTTGTTCCTTCGTCAAATAGTCACTTGATAGAAAAGTGCACTCTCACTAAAACTAAATTTGTGTAGTTTTTTGGATGCAAAATATTTGGTTATGAATTTTATGTATGTCGGTATGTATATCTAGCTTTGAGCTCTCAAACTATTTTAAATCATTGTTCCTGTTACTCGGCGTTTCTTGTTGATTGCTGTGTTGTTCAGTGTATGGACCCATTATCAAGAACAATAATCTTCAACGTAAATTTTTTTTCCCGTGAATAATCTGCCAAGGTTCCTCTGTTTTATGTTAGATGTCTCGAAGGTATGACAGCCGTACAACGATCTTCTCCCCAGAAGGTCGTCTCTACCAAGTTGAATATGCAATGGAAGCAATTGGGAATGCTGGGACTGCTATTGGAATACTATCCAAAGATGGGGTTGTTCTAGTTGGGGAAAAGAAAGTCACTTCCAAGCTTCTCCAGACCTCAACATCCACTGAGAAAATGTACAAGATTGATGACCACGTTGCATGTGCCGTGGCTGGAATCATGTCTGACGCAAACATCCTAATCAACACAGCTAGGGTCCAGGCCCAGCGATATACTTTTTCTTACCAGGAGCCTATGCCAGTTGAACAGCTAGTTCAGTCTCTATGTGACACCAAACAAGGATACACTCAGTTTGG
>BPLS01000204.1:606390-665556 GCA_019656275.1 Rhododendron kiyosumense | reverse complement strand
ACTCCTACTGATTTCTGCTTTTATGGTACAATCAATGTTCGAGGTTTGAGGCCTAGTAATCTGCGATTAATCGTCGCATAGCTATTAGTCAGATAGGCCCCCGCCAGCGATTAATTAATTCCGAGGAATTTATGCAACAGTGGAATTCGCTGCACCACTGTAATCAACTCCAACTTTTGTGGTCTTGGTTTGACATGCATGCATTATTTGCAAAAAATATGTTTTACATAGATGAGTGAATCCACTTGACCATTAATGGACAATTATTCCTCCCCTCTTTCGTGTTCCGCAGCGCCGTGCATAATATCTTGTCTGTGTCCTGCTCTCATTGCTTCGGTTTTGCAGGTGATGCTGTTTGCCTTCCTTTGTACAGAAAGCCACCCTCGTAGTTGTATGTAATCTGGAATGATATTTTGTTTAGTTCAGTTTTTTAGTCTATTTATTTGCTTTATTTCGTCTCAAAGATACGTTTCCTTATTATAATTTATACCTTTTCCCCTTTTTTCCAAATTAAATTCTTAACATTTCCTTGGAAAAAAATACAGATCCAAAGGCTGCCCTTTGAGTATAAAAGAACCTCTCCTCTAACAAAGATGTAACCCAACTTCTTCTCTGGTCACCAAAACTGAAAACTTAGTTAAACTTTAGCCCCATTTTGCTTCAGACACACCATTCCATGGAAAAGATATAAATAAACCTTCAGCAGTACGCTGAGTTCAACCACCAAAAAGGTAGCAGTTTATGTGCCCAAGATACTTAACCGGGAGATACTGATACTGATTGAGTATTTTTTAGCAATTTGAAAAGATTTCTCGACTTCTGAAATGAACTGAAGTCTTTAATAGAGGAGTAAAAACAAGAAACCAAATCTACTAAAAATGAAAGACAAAGAATGTAATTACATTTGAATTTCAGACTCCTTTTTTGGACCAATTCTGTTTGTGGGCACACACCCCTGAAAATTTTTAATGAAAAATTTGGGTGCGGCCCTCTTTGGAAAAGAGCAACGAAACGCTTCGATTCAGAGTTGCCACTCGGATTTTAGCGGTGAAATACCCAAGGAACCGAACTTGAAATATTTGCTACGTTGTTTGATTTTGAAAAGGCGTAAACCGGTCTGTCGTCATCTTTGATATATGAGGTTCGGGAGCCAAGTTACGAGAGGGGAAGGATTTTATGACACCCCTCTCGCCCATTCCGGAGATCGGTCTTTATTTAGGCGTTTTATAAAACATTTGCATTTTTCTTTCATTAGTCATTTTTTAGTCAGTTAGGGCGGAGGAGCAGTTAATGAGGATTAAGACTGTAACAAGTTGCAGTTATGTGACAAAATATTATACGGATGATTGATTTAAACAATGAATATAGATTGAGAACAAGCACCTGTGAGTGACTTAGAAAAACTGAAGCACGCTAACCCAGGATAACACACGCAGGAAAGAGCCTGAATGCACTGGTCAGGCCACTGCATACAGCCACTACTTGCGTACGTCATGCCTAGACTGGCATGCGCCAGTAGATCTACGCTCACAGCTCCTAGTTCTCAACCCTCTGGGTTCTGGATGGACCAGTGCACATCCAAGACAAACTACGCAGTTATATAGCAACATATATATAGTTACAGACAGATGAAATGACTTCGAGTCATGAAAATAAACAGAATATTCCATAAACAGTGTGGGGAAATTACAAGAGGCCAAGACTAAGCTACGATGTAAGGGCCAGCCACTAGATCTTGTCATAACTGTCGTACGCCGGTCATATACGCTCGTATGCCAGTTACATCTCTTATCCAGTGATTGGCTTTACATCATCTGGGCTCTGGAACATGACCAGAAAAATCCTAGAGGCCTTCTAAAGCGGATAAAGAGCAAGTATTGATCATTACAGCTAAGTAGTTCTAGAATACAGAAAGTAGTAGACTAGTTTTTTTAGCATGCAAAAATGTGAAGAAAGTAAGACATAAGCAAGAAACAAGTGATCAATGATCCCCACTGTGGGCTCCCCGACCAGCGCGCGTTGGCCCGAATGAGAGTTGCCACCCGGATTTTTGAGATGGGTGATCCGAGAAACAGAGAGTGCTTTTGAAAGGAAAACGGCCCTTTGGTCTTAACAAAAACCTTGAAATTTTAGGTTCGGGAGCCACGTTACGAACGGCGAAGGTTTTTGTTAAAATGCACTCCATTCGCCTGGTAAAACCGAACTCTATTAGACTCTTTCAAAGAGGAGGAAATTTAACGTATCTTTTGAAAAATCAAACTCTTTAATAAACAAACAAGAGGGGGAAGGGACATGAGAAATATATCACATTGATGTGCATGTGGTGCTAACTGTACAGTGATGATGAAAATGATGCAAAATGAGATGAGTTCTTGGCGAAAACTGTATGGATCTCAGCATTATCTCACACGATCTTTCTTGATACCACGCACGGTTTTTCACAACGCCGTGCGGGGTATCACTTCGATTTCCAAGCCTTTATAAAAGTTTTGAAATGCCGTTCGGCGTCTTAGGTATCATGCACGGGGTTCTCATCTGTTGTCAGACATTGCAGTCCTGTCAGATGGTTTTAAAAGAAAAAGTACCATTCTTACAAGCCATGAACCGAAACCAACTTTGAAATTCTTAGTCATTCAGAATAGCCCAAAATACCTCATTTTTCTAAAACCGAACATGGCTTGTAGATATGGTCTGTTTTTGAAAAGGGGCTGAAGATAGACGTACAGATGATAGACAGGCCTAGCCGAGGACAGTAGTGACCCAGACAGTTTGAGCAAGAAAATGATAAACTCGAAATACTGCACGTCTAAGCTTGTTACACCATACGACGTATTAAAACGCCGTGCGATATAACTTATTCAGCACAGGGGGCTTTTTTTGGTTATGAAAATGGTTTTTTGGTCAGGATCCAACCCAAAGGGAGTTGATCCTGACGACAGAAAGGTTCCCTCAGGGGTATGGACGGAGCTTACCCCTAGGAAACTAGTTTATTATACCTTTGTTTTTCGAGCTTGGATGGAAACGGACGGCTACGGATGAGTATGAAGGAAGGCGACTGAGGAGAGACGGTGGATATGGATTGAAAGATGGATGTTTGGAGGTCGGGGGTCTCAAAGTGAGCAAGAGAACTCACTTCAATGGTGAGAAGAAAATGAAAAATTTTAAGAAAGAAAGGGACCTTGAGAATGTCTTTGGGGCACTTTCTCAAGACTTTGGAGTGAGGAGTGGGTATGAAAGCATGATGAGAGAGAAAGAGAGTTCAGGACCCTTTTCTTTTGAGTGGAGGGTTGTATTTATAGGCATAGGCCAAGGATTTTGAATTTCAAATGGTGGAGGTATTTTCTGAGCGGGTCAAAAGTGTCTTTTCGACTGAGCTAGCTTGTAGTAGTGGCTCAAGTGGGCGTGGCCAACAGTTAGCTGAGCCAGTCAAAACTTTATTCAAAATGTCGTGCGGTTGACCTCATGACCTCGTGCGGCGTAATGAAATCCGTTATGCCGTGCGGTGTAGAGGTGTGTTGTACGGTACTAAGGGTCCAGTTCTGGGCTTTTGAGTTTGCTCTGGGCTTTTTAAGTTTGCTCTGGGCTTTTTGAGTTTTGCTCTGGGCTTTTTGGTTTGCTTTGGGAGAGTCCCACATCCAAGTTCTCGGAGGCATTCGTTTCCTTTGTTTCATCATCGAGACATTTAAAGCACTTTCGAGGTCCGGATTGAGGTGTCTACAATAGTCCCTCTTTAACGTAACTTAGACACCATTGTTTGGTACGAGTGACGCTTAAAGAATAGGCATCCCAATCCGTTACTCCAAGGTCTTTAAATGCATGAAAAATCGAAATGTAAGCAAATGACGTTGGTGGTCACGCCCGTGGGGCTGCCTACATACCCCGTTGTAGGAATTAGACCAGCGTAGTTCGATCGGGACAATGCCAATGAAATGAGTCCCAGGGGACGAATGTAGTAAACCTTGAGCAGATCGAGTGCCTGTGGTGTTGAGTGCTCGTGATCTAAGTGCGAATGACTGGGCAAAAATAGTGAGACATGCCTTCAGGAGGTTAATTTGAGACGAGATGAGCCCTCGGAGGTTCAGGAGGTTAATTTGAGACGAGACGAGCCCTCAGAGGGCGAAAATAGTGAGACGTGCTTTTAGGAGGTTAATTTGAGACAAGACGAGCCCTTGGAGGGCGAAAATAGCGAGAGAATGAATACGGCGAGTCCTTGGGGGACGAAAAATTCTACAAGTCCCATAGGAATATTCTAAACAGACTTTTCTGCAGGACGGCTGGAATATTTGATTCCCAAGGGGATTTTGGTGGCTGACTTAAACAATTTCCGAGGAAAAGGTCTCATCCATGCAAAGTTAAAACGCCGCGCGGCCTAGCATTGTGTCGCACGGTATTTTAGATCCCCATGCAACTCTTCGATTTCCGAGAACAGTCAGCTGGTTAGAGTTGCCTATTAATGTAAGCATGCCCTTTCGATGGCTTCAACGTCTTTATAAGGGGTGGTGGTGCTTCATTCCATGCACCACTACAAAAATCTCTCAAGTCACTTCAACAACTCACAACAAGTTTACAAGAAAATGGCCAACCACGACGACCTCGCTGCACGAGTCACCTCTCTCGAGACCCAGATGGCCTCTTACCGCAAAGAGATCGAGCGTCTTGCTTCACAAATTGCAAGGCTGATCACAACCATCCGGACCCTCCGGTGCGCAGTGACAAACCTCCAGGATTTCGCTTTCGATCAACTGGATGACAAGGATGATCCTGAGTTTATGCCGGGACACGAGTCCGAGGAAACCGTGGAGGATTCTGAGGGGAATCCGAACGGTTTCGATGACCGTTCAGATGGTGCAAATGATGCGTCTGACTAGGATGGCAGACAAAGACGATGGTGGGGGTGTGCTTTTGGTAGGTATATATAGAGTAATCGTATAGATGCCGGACAGCCGTTGGATTAAAATTTAATGGACATAATAGATTTTGATTCGCGCGAGTTTGCTTTGACGAATAAAGTGCTGCCACGTCACATTCGATTCCAGAATTGATTTGCTTTTCACTAACAAGTCAAACGACTTATTTTTTTGTCTTTATTACGATAATAAATCGCATTTATTAGTTTTCCATCTATTTTTTTTATAATTATTATTTACTCATGACGAGAGGAATTTAATAAGTAAAAAATTACACTTGAAATCCATTTTTTTTTAATAAAGATAAAAATAAGCCAATTTTTTCGTCCTCATTCCAAAAAAAAAAAATGACGCAAAATTAGCGAATGAGAAAAAAAAAAAAAAAAAAAGGACAAGAAAACTAAGCCAATTGGCTTATGGAAAATGATTTTGGTATTCCAAAACTTCTCTTTTCAAAAACCTTGCTGTGTAAAATTTGTACACTAACAGAAACCTTCCAGAATTGTTGAGAACATGAATTGCTGGAAATGGTTACGCCAAATTGACCGCCATGGCTTTCTCCCTTGCTGCAAGAGAAAATAATCCAACTTCACTCCCTCATCGCCACCAACACTTTGTATACACTGCATGTGTACATACATATATATGTTGTTATCACCACGAGCTTTGTGCGTAAATCTTGTGTTTTTATCACCAGAAGCAATTGTGTGCGCGTCTAGCCAGCCAGCCCCGATTGAAATTAGATTTAAATATCGATCTCTTCGGTTTGATATGGTCATATGGAGTTTCTTGATGGTGGAAAACGAGAATACCTAATACCATCATTGCTTCCATTATGCACGGGAAGATACGTATCTACACTGTTATGGATTAATATTTTGAAGGGTGAGTAAAACTAACTCAAATGAATTAAAATTATGAAAATATAAACAAAGAAAACATCAAAAATATAAAAGAGAGTTTTATTTTAGGACAAAATCCACGTTAACCATCCTCCTATGGTTTGCGCCATGCGAGGATACACCCCCTATGGTTCGAAAATGTGCACATAATCCTCTATGATTTTGAAAATATGCAAATAGGCCTACTGCCGTCATATTTTTCATCTATATTAATGGACAACATTAAAAGACCAATATACTCTCATCCTCTCCCTTGATTCTTCTTTCTTTCTTAAATCTAACCAATCAATCCCCTATACAAAAAATTGGATCTGAACCATTGATATTGTAAAGTTTGATGAGTACTATATCCATGCCAAAATTCAAGTCAATTAAAAAATAAAAACCTAATTGTTGAATTGAATTTATTATGAAATTAAATTTTTAAAATTTGAGTTTACGAATAATTAGATCACTAAGTTATTGACATCTGATCTAACTGATTTTTTTTTATAAATATACTCTATTCTTTATTTAATATATTACATATGGCTCAGATTAGATTATAGAGACGTGTGATATACAACTTTGTTAATATGGATGAAAAATATGACGGTATAGGATCTATCTGCACATTTGTAAAATCACAAGGGGTTATGTTCGCACTTTTAAACTATAAGGAATATATGTCCACACATGGCTCAAACCACACGGGGTGAAAGAAAACTCCCTCCCAACTGTCCGCCCCCCTCGATTTACTCAAGACTGGTATTAGTTCTTACGTTACATAATTGTTCTAATTGCAATCGCAAGATAATTTTTGCGATAATTTCTGTACTAAAATATAGTATTAACAATTTAGTGGAGTACAAAAGAAAATCTCTACAAAAGATAATTTTGGCCACCTCGAAAATCCAATTCATGCCTACGTCCTTGAACTCAACCTCTTCCCCTCCCCTGCTAACCTTATAATACATAATTTAATTATCAAAAAGAATATAAACATAGCACGTTTAATGCTGGAAAATCTCTTCAGGACAAAATTGCATGGTTCTATAGACAGCTAAACACACATTGAAGCACTAGAATAGTGTGTAACACAACAATTGACATAAAAATGTACAGCAGGAAACAGAAGGGGAGAGCTGATGCCAAAGAAGAAACCATTGGGTTTGGGTAAAGCAAATTTGGAGTTAAGAGACAACCAGCTCTTCACTTCTTTGACGCTTAGTTCTTCGACACTTCGTTCCACATTTACACTGTTGCTTTCTCGCAATTAAAATGGTGGAACTTACAACACTTTTCAGCCAACAATAGCCGCACAATCGTCTGAAGTGTGCTTCATCAAACACCGCTATTAATGCATCGCATGTAATATCTGGAAACTTGGGTCTTGTTCGCTTTTTTATTAACAAGAACTGGGTCTTATTCTACCAATTGTCTGCTTCCACTATTTGGGAATTATCTCAACGGCCTCAGATGATAACTGCCAATTTCTTGGAGCTGAAATGCATCACAACATGGGTTGTTTTACAAGGGGCTAAAGATTAAGGGTTGCAGCTAGCAAACTTAGAGATAAGCAAACAAGTATAGAAAAGTTGAAGTAAAAAGAAATGAAAACTATTTGTTTGCACGAAACTTGCATGGAATGAGAAGCAAACTATGATGCACGGACACAGAGACACGGGAATTCTAAAAAAAATAGGGACACGGAACAACGGGGGACACGCCACGTGTATATTTATTTATTTATTTATATTTGTTTTTCAATTTTTTCCCAAGTTTAAATGGCAAAATGTGGACAAAACGAAAAATCCATAGTTCCAATATCATTCAAACAAAATAAGACATCCATAAGTTCAATACAACCCAATTGAAAAATTACAGTTTGACCACACCCCCCCCCCCAAAAAAAATTAAAAATTACAGTTTGACCCCAATTTTTTTTTAAAAAAATACACTTTGACCCTCGCCGTGTCCCCCCCGTGTCCCTCTAAAAAATTTAAAATTAAATTATGGGACACGCCACATTCCCATATGTGTCCCCGTGTCCGACACTGCAATATGTCGACCTCTAGAGGTGTCCATGCTTCATAGGAAGCAAATATGTGCTTACAATCTAAGAGGAGCATTGAGCTTGAGTAGGCTAACGTCCTTCCAATCACAAAACTGATTTTTGCAAATGTCCATGATTCCTGAGCTTTTATACGATTTTTACTTTGAATATAATGAATCAATTCGATATGAACAAGCAGCTCTGAAGCACCATAGGGCTCGCAACGACGCTCGAGTTGCCTAGCTCAAAATCATGAAACCGTGTTAGTTAAGTTGGAAGTATGTAGGCAGTTTTCAGTTTCACAACAAAAAACAGAAAGAGATATACAGGCAGTAATTCACGCAAAGTTACAATGACGAGCCAACACGTCAGTTAAAAATTGCTTGCAAAGAAATGGGAGAAAATAAAAAGGCATTTGGTAGTAAAACTAATACCGTTTCTTTAACCTTTTCTTCCTTTTCTTTTATTTCCAAGCTAACAAGTTTTCTGATTTTCTGACTCGCACTCAAAAGAGATTCCTTAGAAGAAAGATAGCTACTACATGAGCCGGGGTACATTGTCAATGTGTGTGTCAAACAAGTCAGTTGACGTCTCATGGCACATGGAACATTGTCAATGTGTGTGTCAAACAAGTCAGTTGACGTCTCATGGCACATGGAACTCCGAGCATATGCCTCTATAGAGAAGCAAAGTCTATTGAGAAACGCAGAATTGCTCAAATACCACAGCTTGGTGTGACAGAATAGACAACTGGATAACACCTCAGCTAGCTTAGTGTTTTCAAAAAGAATCCTTATGACGTAGTGGGGAATCATCACCCTTTAACCCTGATCAATTGAGGATTAAAAGCCATAAGAGAGTATTGAGAGTTCAATAGTGACATCAACTTTGTTCCTTCAATAACCTCGAAGCATGAAATGTAACACTCCCATGATGTTGCTAATTCAGTTGGCAACTACTCTATAATATAATGCTCTTGCATTACATAGACAACCCTCTGGAGAAGACTTCCAAGTCCAAATCGTACTAAATGAAGACAAGGGAATTAAGTGTACTAACATAATGAACTCCCTTTCCAAAACTGATTACAAAGAGAGAAAATTAAGGAAACTAAACCACGAACTGCCTTTCAAATATGATGACATATAGCATCAACTAATGAGAAAGGTTTTAGTGAATAACCTTTCAATCAAAAACCACGTTGTTGGTCGAGTTGGCTGATGTAATAGCTCAGCAAGTAGACTCGTTCTTGGGCTTACCCACTGCAGTTGGTTGGCTCAGCAACTGAAACATGAGTGGTCCTGTCACCTGTGTGACAATTAAGTCGATAAATATCCCTTGTGCAAATCCTACACCACTTCCTATTTCCTAATGTCTTCAAGTTGCAATGTAAAAACATCCAACCAAACGGTGTGCGAAGATAATTGGAAACCTAAAAGTAAAAATAGGAAAGTTACCTACTATGGCCGAAGCCAATGAACAGCTGATGTTGAATAACATAATTTCACTGCACCATGACCACAAACAATAACAATTATATTCGTAGTAACACTGATAGCTCTTCAATCTGCAGGTCTGCCTTTTATCCCGAGTCTCCTATTTTGTGGTTACTACAACTGTGAATATGGGTTTAAATAAATGAGTGAAAGCTGAAGGTTAGTAGAATGAGAAACAGATTTGAGGGAAGAGTTGGAGGCAGATGTCCATCTTGCAGCGTGGAATTTCATATAGGCGGGCAGTGGCCTACCTTCCTTTCACACCAATCTTCACAGTTTGTAGGAATGAAACAGGAATTGACAGAGGTTCTTCGATTCTAACAATTTTCTCAGAAAGGAAACCACTCTTCACTGTTGGAGCCTGATGGTCAGCATTTACATTGCAGAGACATCAACCAAGATTCTTAGTTTGACCATGACCAATCGACATCCAACTCCACAACATGAGCATAGAATCCTTTCTAAGTAGTACTATCAACATAAGTAGAGAACATTGAACTGAATTACATATACAAGTACTGCAAGTCATGAAAGCCCCAAATTGCCCCCAGGTTGTCCCAAGCATACTTGAATGGTACTTGCAATAGGGAAGAAATCAAGTTATACTTGAAACTTCGTGGTAGATGGAACAATTTAGAACACCAACTTACCACATTTTACTGGTATAAAAAGGTCAACGCCAAACAAACAAAAATAAAGACAAGTCTGCCCCAAAAAAGGAAAAATTATTAAAACTACTAGCATAGAAGTGGCTTGTAATATGCCTTGTTACAGCTTGACATGCATTGGTCGGTTCATATTCAGATTGTTTAAGCTTTTAGATGATGGTTATCTATCATGGTAATAGAGACTTATTTCCAAGAGGTCCTCGGTTAAAGAATTGGGATGGATTTGCTCACCCATAAGGAGACACTTTCCCTTATCCCCATTTCTAAAACTACTTCTAATCAATTTTCTTAGGATTACTGTAGGACATTTGAGCACTTTTCTCTTTGAATTTTCAAAAAGGGCTAATGTTTTGCGATACTCTGAATCAGAATGAAGGACTAACGACAAGGGACGGAGCATATATAAATTTATGTTTTTTGGATAGGACCCTTTTTCCCAAGATCATGTACCCTCAATTAGAGGCTTAGCGGGTCTGATCCCACAATATGCACCCACACCCAAAACCGATCACAAACCATAGATGTGCACAGGATACATCAAAAAAAGCAAAACAAACAAATTAAATAAGAGATGAAGGCATCAACTGACCAATATAATTTTGGTTGAGATATTTTCCTATACATCGTTAGTACCTATATCACTGCGGAACTGAGAAGAGAAGGCATCCATTATCCCAGCATACTCTAATCTCTGTTCCTACACTAAGTCGCTTCCCTCGAACAATTGTGCCCCATTTGCCAATAAGATTATAATAACTCCCACGCCACCTCAACTTCATTGCATAATGATCACCCGTATCAAGATCTTGAGCATTAATATTGACTTGCCGATCATTTATCAGCTGCTCACGTACTTGCGGCAACCAATGAATAAGAATATGATCTTCAACCGCTTTTCCAGGCAAAGTGAGAAATGGATGATTTATATCCACATCAGACAATGTTAGTGCCTTCTTAATCGGCCATTGATCCAGCAGTAAGGGCACTCCAACATGCTGCTCCGGTGGGACTGAGAAGTGTAAGCATTTGTTCGCCCACCGTATTTTGATCTCTTTCCCCACACCAAGTCCCTTCCGTCGAACAATTTTTCCCCAGTTCCCAATAAGGTTATAATAATTCGCACGCAACTTCAGTTTCATTAGATACACATCACCAGTATCGTAATCTATAGCATTCAGATTTAGTGGCTCTTCATTTCTCAGATGTTCTCGTTCTTGATGTGTCAAATGCATAAGAATATGATCTTCAACTGATCGGCGAGGCAAAGGGAGGAATGGGTGATTGGTATCCACATCAGAAAAAGTCAAGACCTTTTTAATAGGCCATTGTTGCTGCTCTTGTGGTGCTGCAACAATCTGCCTTTGGGGTACAACAACATCCTGCTGCGGTGAAACGGAGAAGTGTAAGCACTCGTTACGCCAGCGTATTTTGATTTCCCTCCCAACAACAAGTCCCTTCCCTCGAACAATTGTGCCCCATTTCCCAATTAGGTTATAGTAACTCCCACGCCACTTCAGCTTCATCATATACGTGTCGCCAGTATCATCATCTTGGGCATTGACAATTACATGCTCTAAGTTTCTTAAATGGTCCCGCTCTTGTGGGGCCAAATGCACGACAATATGATCCTCAACTGGTTGGCGAGGTAGAGTGAGGAACGGATGAGTGATATCCACATCAGACAATGTAAGGGCCTTCCTAATAGGCCATAGGTCTGGGCCTCGTGATGCGACATTTTGATGTGTTGTTCTCCTCATGAATTTACTGGGAGCATAAATAAACGTGATTGACAAGATTAATGTTTTGATTTTAATAGTATGATAAGTGACGGTTTCGCAATAGGCTTTTTTCATGCAGCAATATTTGGAAAACATGCTATAACATCAGGTGTGAGGAGTCTAACAACTTCATGGCTGAATGCATACAAACATATGCCAACAGTTTAGGCCATAACTCAAGTCAATGTCAACACGATTACTAGAAAAGCAATTTGATTTTATCTGTATAAGAGTACACTAAGAGGGAATTAATGTTTAATGATGTCAACTAATTGTACATGTGAATGACTGAATCCATGATTAGATTTTTGAGTAAAGTTGGTCTTGATTCCACTATGATTCATTTTTGTTTAATTAATATTGCTAACAGATACACGTTCGACACCAAACAGGATATGCTTCCAGGAAAGATGGACTTTTCTCACAAGAAAGTATTAACTGCTAAACAAATCTTACATAAAAAAAAATTAAAAACTCTTGATCCCTTCTGTTATTACTACAGATCAATTATACCTGAATTTATGTACATGTCAAATATTATTCTGCATCCAGAAAACGTCAATTGTGTGATATAATCTTGTCTAAAAGAAGTAATGGATCTGTAGTAACGACCTGGAATGAAGCTGATTCCGTAGAAAATTTTTTCAATATAACCATAAGATAAAAAGGAACATAGTATGGGGTAATCCACATCTGCTTCTAAGTATATCTACATGACAGCTCTTACTCATGACTGCTGTTACTCTAGATACAAAAGCTGCATCCGAAACCAACTCTACTTCAAAGAATCACTTAAACAAGATGCAAAATGCACAAACATTAAGCATGCATAACATAAAAGAATATGCCAAGACGAAAGCATCAGAAGTTGGGCTAACTGCTGTTCCCATTTAAAAATCAGCAACCAAGAATGGCATCACATTAACCAACTATTACGTTTTACTTTATCTTTACTGTGTGCTACAACTTACTAGCATGTGCATGTGTTAATGCAATGGGGTAGGGAAGAGCTATTTGCTTATTTTCACAACTGGAAGACTGCATGGGAGCCCTATCTCCTTAGTATCCAAATATTCAACAGAAATCGAAGATTCAGCTAGAGCATGTCCAGCCCGAACCCAAATCTTGACTCAACCTTAAATTTGGTTTTTTTCAAAAAAATTTTAAAAAAAAAGGGACCCTCAAATTCCTCTCCAGTCCTTTACAAGTTTTTCAAAACCACTGTTCCATTAGTGATCATTTCCTCAAAATTTTGCTCACATTTTGGGTTTTCCTATTGAGTGCTTCACATAAAATGGAGCTTCTAATCATGTATTTGCTCTCTTCAAGCCCAAATTTGCGGAAAGGACCAGAGAATATAAAATATACATTTACCTATAGGCATACCGCAACTGATATTTGTGACCAATGACGAGTGATAGTTGGAAATTCCTTCTGACCCACAACAGAAAATGATAAGCCTTTTTTTCCCGGTAACTCAGGTGTTCGGCCCAGCTTAACGCAGAAATAAATCAATACTTGGAAACCCAATTAATTGACCACCTTCGAATATCAAATCCCAACATAAGGATGCATAACGACTCATCTAGGATCAATTTAGGGCAACACAAAAATGAAACAACCAGGTGAAAAAAAACAATTCAAACGACGGATCTTAACATACTTGAGAAAAACCCATCAAGATAATTATCTCCCAATGCCTAATTGGAGAAAGAAATTTACCTGGACAAAGAACAAGCTTCAAAACAAGGGCGTTGAAATGGGGTTTCAATCTACGAGCATATATGCACGGAATTGGTCATGAGGGGAACGAGATAGCAGAATGGGCGAAAGCGGGTGGTGATAATTCTTGAAGGTTTGTCACGAATTTTGCGTTGAGGTTCACGGAAAGAGGAGAGAGAGACCCATGTTTTTTTGCAGCAGGCGACGATGGTGGTGCTGGTGGTGGCGGTCACGTTTATGCGATGACTGGAAGTTGAAGGTTGCGAAATGAATTTGACACCGAGTAGAGCGAATTTGGGTAAATTATCAAAGCGGTCGTAAGGCTTTATTTGGAACCCATAAAAAAGAAAGGAAAAGAAAGGAAAAATAATTTTCCATTGTTTGATTTTGATTTGAGAGGAAAAAAAAGGTAAATATGAAGAATTGCCTCCTTTCTTTCCTCCCCACTTTCCTTTCTTTTCTTTTTCTTTTCTCTAAGTTTCTAACAAGCCCTAAGACTTTGTTTGGAATTTGAGAAAAGTGAGAGAAAGGAAGGAAAAATTGAAAAAAATTCTCTCCCATTGTTTGATTTGGAGGGAAAGATGAGAGAAAATAAAAATTCTAGAAGTGTGAAAAGTATCATTTTCCTCTCAATTTTCTTCTTTTCTCTCAAAAAAACCTAACCTTCCAAAAAATCTAGAAGTGTGAAAAATTCTTGCTTTTTTTGTACTAGTATTAATTTAAAAATGAAAAGGTAAAATAGAAAATTCTTTATCTATTACCCATCTAGCTTTGACATGGGACAATCTTTTTGGAACAAAAAAATTCTAATTGGGACCAAAAAATAAGGATGGAGAAAGTAATGAATAAGGAATGTGTAAGAAGATTTTAGTATTCCTAATACTTTGTTTGGTCATTTTTCTCTTTTCTTTCCTCTCAAATCAAATAAGCGATAGGAAAACTTTTAACGAAAATTCTAAAATCACAAAACACTCTGCACGAACAAAAGCACAACATATTCACATGGGTGTGTGAGCTCTTTGCACACTAGTGGTATAGAGTTTGTGTGAAGCCAAGACATCCACTTGTATGTTTGTGCAAAGTGTTTGCAGTAATGATTGAATTTTTAAACTTAAATTTATTTTATTTTTCTTTTCTCTGGTTTCCAAACAAAGCCTATAATGTTTCTCATTTGTGTCAATTTGATTTTTACAAATTACCGAGATACCTTTCAGATTTTTTAATTGGAGGAATATTCCTTGCAATTTGTTATGCAAAAATGCGTAAAATCGGTTGGTAAGTGATCCTCCCAAGTTTGGATTAAGGTTTCAAATTACTTTTAAAGTTTTCTTGTTCGACCTTGTAATGTGGAACCCAGGGACCCATGTCATCCCCCATCCAAGCCGTCCATTTCGGTATTGGATGGCTTAGATTTCATCTTGACAATGATGGATGGATGGCTGAGATCTGTTCGTGGTGTGGAATGTGATTATTCATGTTAATTAAGATTGTTCTTCTATTTCTTAAAACACTTGGGATGTTTTTTTGCAACAGCAAAAAGATTTTATTAATCTTTATAAACAATAACTAAGATTGAACGGAATAAAGGCACGCCGGCATAAGCCACCCAAGACCACCAAAAAAGAACGGCAAAGCAGGCAAGATGCGAACAGAACACCAAAAACTCAAAGAATACTGACCTAAAAACAAGCAAACATCAAGCAAGCCTTAAGCCCAAAACAAAATAACAGACCCCACGATATCAACACAAACAAAACTTAAACACACCCGCAAGCCACCAAAAGGCCAGAAAAACAAAACCACCGAAACCTAACACACCCAAAAGGACCCACAAGGAAACAAGAGCGCCAAAGAACGGGAAACAATAACCCCCATACCACCGAAAGAGACCGAAAAGCCAAACAAAAGCACTGAAACCTGAACACCAATCGCAGACACCCACAAGAAAAACTAGAACTCCAAAGAAAGGGAAGCGTCATCCCCCATATTAGAAAATTCTCCCTCTTCTAACTCTGCATTTTTCTTCAACGCTTCCTCCCTATCAGCAATCTCCTCCGCTTTTATTTCAACCAATTTCTTCAAATTAAATTTCCTGCCCCCTTTGCAGATAATTCCCAATATAACACCAATATCCAACATCTTGCGAGCATTCTTTTATAATAAAGAACTTCTAACCTACTTATTCTTTTTCTTACTCTCCTCTATGAACAACAATCTATTTGGCATGAAAGACAACACTGCCCCATCCCCAGTGTCGGCAGTGTTATCGATTTAATATTGAATAATACTGTGTATCCAAATTTGTCCAATGTACATGCAAAACCGCCATGCTTACTGATTGCAAGTGTACCGATGTGTGTAGGGACCTACTCCAAGGTCCCATATAAATTATTTGAATTGTACATAAATTTTAAAATAGAAGTTTTAAGTTTTTACGTAAAAAAATCAACTCAATTGAATATTTGTACGTATTTGATCAAATTCCAACTTCTCTTCAGAATTCATTATCATGAATTCGGAATTTCTAAAATTGAATCAAGTACTTATAATTATCCGATTTAGTTAATTATGTTCAAAAAATTATTTTTGAGAATAATGAATGACTCAAATCATTTATGTGAGATCCTGGAGTGGTCACACACACATCAGTACTCTTGCCATCGGTACAGCGGTGGCTGCGCACCCAGGCAGAGGTGCACAACTTAACACGTTTTTTTTTTTTTTTGGACTTGTAATAGGTAGTTTTATTCCGAACTATATCGGAACGGTGTAGTTTATATTATGAACATCCATCGATCCAAGTAGTTTCATATTGAAAATCTAATACAGTAAGGGGAATTTCCGATAGTGAAAAATTTGTAAATTTTTATTTGTGGTTGAAAAAGTTGTTAGGTGTTTCCGGTAGTGAATAAGTTGTTGAAAAATGTCAGATTGTTTCCGATAATAAATAAATTATATTTATAATTTATAAGTAAGTAGAGTTACTGTAGCAAAAACAAATTTTGTTGCCATATCATGCTATGGCTTCTCCCCGAAATGATAATTGACTCCATATCTCCAAAACTTTTGAAGTCACTGCCAAGGACGGAACCAGAATTTTACCATAACAGTGGCGAAATGTATACTAAAAAAATCTAGTGGTGACGAGACTATATAAGTTGGGCATAATATTTTTTTTACATATAATAATTGCATTTTTTAAAATTATTATCGTAGCGGTCACCGCCACTAGACTCCCCGATCCCATCCTTGGGACTCACTGCGTCCTGCGTCGATACCCATGAACGAGTTCATGGACATATCACACTCTTCTCTGAGAGGATATATATGGGCCCAAACAGAAAATATACTACATGACAAATCACAACTTGTTCACCCCAATTATTGATCAGATCAACTACAATGGGGTGTTTTCGGTCACGAAAAATTTATAAATTTTTATTTGTGATTTAGAAGTTATTATTAGATGTTTTCGATAGTGAATAAGTTGTTAAGAAATGTTAAGTTGTTTCCGATAGTGAATAAGTTGTTAATGGGTTTTTGAATAGAATTACTGTAGCAAAAAAAAAAAGTTTTTGTTGACAACTTTTTGTTAGAGAAAATGAGATGGTAAAATGCTAAAACTTTTTTATTTGTGAAAACGAGATGGTAAAATGTGTAAAATTTTTAATTTTTTTTAGGTGTTTCCGGAACCCCCCGTTAAATAATAATGCAACTTGGAACGAAAAAACAATTCATGACATCAAACCCAACGGTATTAAACAAGTTGCATAATGTATAGGGTACTCAAAATTCTTTACAACCACACAAGTCTAGATATTGTATGCTTGCTCCCGAAGTTTTGGGTGCCGGGCAGGTACTATATATAGGATACTCGTCGATGATTTTAGTCGTTCGAATGTGTTTTTGACAGTTTGAATTTTAGAGAGAGAAAAAGATGAGAGAGAGAGAAAGAGAGAGAGTGGTGGGGTGAGGAAAGAGAGAGGAATAAATATTATGAATCGTTCAAAACACGTTTGAATGGTTCGAATTGCCGATGGTTACCACGCTGTGGTATTCGGCAGGCACCCATAATTTTTCTCATGCACCTGACGCTTACACAGTGCCTGCACTAACTACGAAGAGTTTGTTACCTACTTATTTTATGCAAAATATATATTGTAGGAGTATTTACTAATTAATTTTATGGTTAAGAACCACTAAGAGGGGTTGTAGATAGAGATGCAAACAAACCGTGCAGAGCCAAGCTTTCTAGTTTCCGTGCTCGGCTTGTTGGTAAATGAGTTGAGACCCGTTAATTTATTTAAGGTGCCTCTGTAAACGAGCCGCGTGGCTTGAGTTTATATATACGAGCCAGGTGGAATCAAGAATTTAATCTGTTTGGGCTAAAAAGAAATGAAAACCAATACCCAAACTAACTGCCCATGTCCTGCTCCAGTTTGAATTGTTTATTTATCGTGGCTTTCTTCACATATTGGCCGAAAGATCTAATAACCCGTTCCGGTTTTTTTTTTTTTAACTTTCATTTTAAAAAGAAAGTAATTTTAAGTTTAAATATAATGAAAATGAAAAATAATTTTTCAATTTTTTTTGCACTATTTAAAAGACTTCAATGAAATCTATCAAACAAGATTCATATTGATAGAAAAATTATTTGCGTAAATAAATAATTTTTGAACTCGAAAAATCTTCCTACTTCCTTTTACTTAGGAATGAAACGCCACCTAGTTTGTTGGCAGGTAATGCTTATATATTTCTTTTAGTGTTCTTGTATTATGTATTTTAAAAATTAAAAGACAAATATTGAAGCATAATTATATAAAAAAAAAAGTAGAGTGTCAAAATCAATTAATAATTCTTAATACATGTTGTAGGGAAATGATATTGGCACTCCAAAAATTGATGCAGACACTCCAAAAAATAAAGAAAGATACACTAATTTTGGAGTGCCTGCATTAATTTATGCAAAATATATGGACCTGCCCCACCCACTTTATTAAAAGCTGGTATTCCAAAAATTGATGCAGGCACTCCAAAAAATAAAGAAAAATACACTGATTTTGAAGTGCATGTATCAATTTTTGGAGTGCCAATATCATTTCTCTACATGTAATGTTAGATGTTTGCCAAATCACAATCCTTGATGGGGCTGTAGTGGGCCTGCCCCACCCACTTTATTAAAAGCTAGGATTGAAATACTAGTCTCCACTTTATGGATGGAACTTTCGTCATCTCTCAAAACTCAACACTCCATCATTAACAACTAGTTATCATCATCTTTTGCACCCCTAACGTACCTACGTGGGTGCCCAATTTCGCATGGAGTAATTCTCCTTCTTAGGGAAAATTATTCAATACTACTTCGGAAAGATCCTGTCTCCCCTCATAAAGAAGAGAAATCTGTTATCCTCTGCTAGAGCTTCTTTTCAGCAGGCAAGTTCAAGCTAGCCATTGGCCAGTCCCATGACTACTTGCGCCAAATCGCACCGAGTCATAACACGTTGTCCATACGTAAACCGAACTGAATAATTTAGGCTCCGTTCTAGAAATTTTCTTAAAAAATAAGTACTTATTTTGCCACTTCTCAAAGAAAAATAAGAAGGTTTGTTCCACAAAATCCAAATAAGCAGCTTATTTCACATTTTCAAACTCAAAAATAACGTAAATGAGAAATAATTTTTCCATTTTTTTTGCACCGTATTAAAGATCTCAATGAGATCTATCAAATAAGATCCATATTGATAGGAAAATTATTTGCGTAAGCACGTGATTTTTGAGCTTGAAATTGTCTTCTCAAAAAATAAGTAATTGTTCAATCTTTTCAGAAACAAATTTTCTTATTACACAAAAACTAAGTTTTTATTTCGTTTCTGGAACGGAGCCTTGGTCCCCAAAAGCTTCCTTGGATGGCTGCTTGTAGAAGATTATGATCAAAAGAAAAGGTATAAACTAGTGCCATTTCTATCACGTGTGACATATAACCACTAAACTTTACACAAAAGGGGACAAAAAAAACAAACCCCACGTCAGGCATGGCGTCTATCGCTTGCGGCCCACAACCACTACCCCCCTTCCACCCTCCTTCTCACTCACGGCCGTCACTTGTCCCACTTGCTCCCCTCTCCCTCTCCTTCCCCCCACCCCCACTTTTATACTCCATCCATCCCCCCATCTATCTCCAGTCTCCACTGTATACCATATAAAGCTACTCATATAATTAACCAAATATACTCTACCTCTCCCTCTCTATCTCTATACTCCGACGGTTCTCATAACTGTTCGAGTTATTCGGGTCAGTTTACGCACAATTTCAAATGGCCCTAGTACGAGAACGTCGCCATTTGAGTCTCCAACTCCCCTTACCGGATATCCTCCCGCTCTTCCCTCTACCCCTCCCTCCCACCACCACCTCCCACTCCTCCGCCACCGCCTCTGCGGCGGACTTCGAGAAGCTCAAAGTCCTCGGCCGCGGCAATAGCGGCACGGTCTACAAAGTCCGCCACAAGCACACCTCCAAAATTTACGCCCTCAAGCTAGTCCACACCAACCTCGACCCGACCCTCCGCCGCCAGGTCCTCCTCGAGCTGGAAATCCTCCGCCGCGCCACGGACTCCCCGCACGTGGTCCAGTCCCACGGCACGTTCGAGAAGCCGAACGGCGACGTGGGGATCCTGCTGGAGTACATGGACGCCGGGACTCTAGACTGCCTCCTGAAAACCGCCGGTACCTTCTCCGAAGACGCGATCGCCGCTGCGGCGAGGCAGATCCTCGGCGGCCTCGACTACCTCCACTCGCTCAAGATCGTGCACCGGGACATCAAGCCGGCGAATCTCCTGGTGAACAAGAAGATGGAGGTGAAGATAGCGGATTTCGGCGTGAGCAAGATCATGCGCCGCACGCTTGACCCGTGCAAGTCGTACGTCGGCACGTGCGCGTACATGAGCCCGGAGCGGTTCGACCCGGACGCGTACGGGGGGAACTACGACGGGTACGCCGGGGACATATGGAGCTTCGGGTTGACGTTGATGGAGCTCTACATGGGTCGTTTTCCGTTCCTGGAGTTGGGTCAGAGACCCGACTGGGCGACGCTGATGTGTGCGATATGTTTCGGGGAGCCACCGGGGCTGCCGGAGAGCGCGTCGGCAGAGTTCCGGAACTTCATCGGGTGTTGTCTTGAGAAGGAGTCAGGGAAGAGGTGGACGGCGGCTCAGCTCCTGACCCACCCGTTTGTATCGGGTTTGCCCCAAAATCAAGGGGCGAAGGAATGTTGACCCGAAAAATAGATCCGTACCCACCTTCAATTGGATTTCCTTGTTGAAATCAATTTGGAGGTTGTACATACATGAGGGGAACGAGATAGTTAAATGCACATTGCGTAGTATCGTGTTATGGTGTTCCTAATTATCTCACTATAAATCGATCAAACTTTTTTACCCATTCTTTTGTACCTTTGTTACTCTGAAATTAGATGGATGTACTGATAAATAAAATGAAGAGAGATATAAGTGCCCGTCTCCAAAATAAATTGGGACTCACTCATCCAACAAAAAATCCCGTAGGGTGATTTAAGCATGTTTCTTTTTTTTTCTTTTTAGTTGATGACTAATGGATGAATCATAAGCAAAAGAAAGATAAAAATGTAATTCGTTATTACTTGTACTAGTTGGACAACAAGATGCCAGAGAAAGTTCAAATTCTAGCCCAAATTGTCAAATAGTTTAAAAAGAGTAGTGATTTTTTTATTTTATTTTTGTCTTTTACACCAAAAGTTGTACTCCCTCCATTCTAAATTGGATGTCAATTTGTGATATTTGTCCCAATTTCAATTCTTTATATATTTCAATATGGATCTTGTTTGATAATTCTCAATTAATTCTAATTTTAAAAATTGTCATTCTTTTTGGGACCGAGGGAGTACAGATATTTCACGAAAAGATGTAAATGGAGTGGGTTCGTAAAAAAAGGAAAAGTGCAAAAATCATTTTTAATAATGATAATAAAAAAAAGCTTCATCTTCAACCTCTTTTAAATTTTATTAAATGAATTATTACATCCTGACAAAGGGATTTTCCAAATTGGGTTTGCAGAGAGGCCTCTTTGGATGTTTTTACTTTGATCAATAAAATTGTTGCCGATTGACACCAAAAAAAAGAAAGAATTATTACATGTTTAAGGAAATTATGAAATTTGGCGAATTATTTTGGCCTTCAAAATAATGAGTTGGAGAAACTTCAAACTTGTAGAGTGTAATACGGAGTAATAAAACAAATAACAAAAAGAGCTAATTAGAAGGTACGGTCGACCACAGTGGGAGTCGAACCCACGACCTTCTGATCCGAAGTCAGACGCGCTAATCCACTGCGCTATGCGGTCTTCTTTGAGCTACAACTTTGCACTTAAATTACTTGAACTTTTCCCACGAAGCTAATAGTTTTGCCTAGAAATTCAGTCGAGCTTCCAATTCTCCCAGAGTAAAAGGAAACTCAATTGAGTATTTCAGTCTATCATCGTTTTAACTTTTCGTCGGGACTATCGTCATGGAATGTTGGGAGTCTGGTAAGGGGTGGACCGAGAGCTATAAACAAATCGAATCGAGTCGAACCCTATTAAGGTCAGTTCGGGTTCGTTAAGATACTAATTTGGCTCGAGTTTGATTTGAACCTGAACAACTTAGCTTGAGTTCGGCTCGTTAAAATTTTTCAAGGCTCGGGTTTGGCTCGGTTGGGTTCGTTAAGATACTAGTTTGGCTCGAGTTCGGCTCGGATTCGATTCGAACCTGAACATCTTGGCTCGTTAAACTAAAACGAATCGAGCTGAGCCGAATCTAAGCTCGAATTGAGCTTGTCAATACTTGGGTTTGGTTCGGCTCGGCTCATTAAACTGAATTACTCAAGCGAACCCAAACTCTCTCATTGATCAGATAGAATTTTGGAGAGAAATAAGTATTGAATTATATATACAACCTTAAAATTTTTTATATTTACAAATAGACCCCTTTTGAATTATTAATTAAATTTAATTATAAGTTCGTGAGCCTAACCGAGTCGAATACTGTTAGACTTAGGTTCTGCTCATTTACAGAACGAGTCTAGAATTGAGATTTAGATTCAGTTCGTTTAGCAGATGAATCATGGTATGGTGTTACTCACTATTAGTCATCGCTAAAACTTACTTCAAAGCAACCCATGAATCAATTTTAAAGCATAATAAAAATCTTTGAAGTTTTTTCGCGTTCGAAAACTCGGTTTGAAAAGATTAATTATGGTCTTCCGAACCATGCCCAAAAAAAAAAAATTAAGCTCACGGATGATTAGTTTTGAACAAGTAAATTGAAGAAAGATCAAACAAATTACACGTTAGGTACACTTTGGAATTTGTTGATAATTAGGCGCATATGTGCACATAAATTCTTATCAATGAAGAGAAAGATATGTCCCAGTCTTCAAAATAAGTTTGGGGCACCTCCATTCACAAAGCTACACTGAGGTGATTTAAGCATGTTTTTTTTTTGGGTTGACTAATGGATGAATCATGGCAAAAGAAAAAGTTAAAGTATGCTCCTATTGATTCATACAAACTTAACCAAACCAACCCAAACCGAGTCTTGCATCCCAATCAATTGAGATCGGCTACATGAATTCTGTTTTTTTTTTTTCTTTTTCTGTTGAGTTATGTCTAGGGCTACTACTTCTTTACTAAAATTTAGCATGTTCACATATTTTCGTATCACGATATTCAAAATCAGTTTAAGTCTTCATCTTCTCCTAGCCCAACTAACAACTACTATAATGTCACTCTTTTTGACTATTGCGTCAAAAGAAGGACAAAAAAATCATTTTTACTTGTTAAGTGGGTGGAAAATGCCTAAAACAAGACAAGAAAATTTTAAATTCAAGCCCAAAACTATTAATATAAAAAACAAAGAGCTTCATTGTACCCAAAGGAAATAGGAAAATTGGGAGAATTTTTTTGGCTCACTTCACTATAATGAGTTTGGGAAACTCAGAGTGTGCTAAAAATAAAAAATGGAAAAATTGATTTTCACACTCCCTCTTCCGATATCCACGCTCCCTTTTTTTGTTTTTTAGTATTGAAAAGTGTTTTTATTTTTATTTTTTTTTGTTAAAAGATTAAAAAAAAAAAAAGAGTGTGAATATAAAAAACAAAGAATGTGAAAATCAATTCCATAAGAAAAAGACGAGAAAGAAGCCTGTCGACCACAGTGGGAGTCGAACCCACGACCTTCTGATCCGAAGTCAGACGCGCTAATCCACTGCGCTATGCGGTCAACTTTTGAGGGATTTACGCCTTTAAAATAATTTGACGCATGCACCGAGCCAATAGTTTTCCGCTTTTACCCCCCGGATCCCAGCACCTTTCCTGTTTCTTCTTCCTTCCTTATCTATTACTCGAAGAGCAATGCTACTGTGACACCACATTTCCTATCATACTCTCAAGTAGAAGTGATCAATGGGTAAGAAGTAGAAATCCTCCATAGCAATCCATCTCCATGGGAGACAATATGAACAAAAGATAAGAATCCGTAAACCCCGCAGAAAAAAGAACTCAATCCCAGGGGGAGCCAAGGGGCAAGGGGAAACGGGTGAGCGGCCCTTGCACGCTGATGGAAAAACTTTAATTCGAAGCTCGAAGTGAAATGAGAACTCCAAGAACTTCTCGTTTTCGACGTAATTGTTTTTTTAAAGTCAACTACACTTGTGTCTACAGAGGATAAAATGCGGTGTCACTAGACTTTTCCTTACCCGAAAGTAAAGGAATATCGATTGGGTATCTTTTTCGGTCTATCATCCTTTGAACCTTTTTTTTTTTTTTGTTGGATAATTTTTTTTTTTGTTCAGTACGGGACAAAATGGTCGCCTGCTTTGACACCATGTACAAGCTGGAGAATTCTTAATTGATCACCCCAAGTCCTAACTAACTTGAGACTTCTTTACCTAATTTTCATGACCTTGAACTCATATAACCAAAAATCTTAGTACTACATTTGTCCACGGCGGATTATGCCCGGTTGTTACCTTCTAAGCTCCGAAATCAATTGAGATGCACGCAAGCTGACCCGAACATCTGGTTATCAAAACAAAAAAATCTTACACTTGTGTGGGGAAAATAATTGTCGTTGATAGAGATCAAAAGTGATATTGGAGAAGTTATATTTGCTTCTAGTTCTTGGTAGGCTAACAAAAGTGAGAACAAATTATAGTTCACTTTTTGTTTGTTTAACCCATGGAAGTAAACATGTTTAAGTAAATTAGATCTTCCTTTTAATATTCATTTCTCAAGACAAATCCAAGATCCGAAGTACAAACATAGGATTAGCTTTAGACATGGGAAAAGTAGTTTTTTTGGCAGCAATTCCTCTTCTTTGGATGCTTCAACAATGAAATCTAATATTGCACTGTTTTTCATCACAAAAGCTGAAATTTACATATAGATAGTTTTTTTTAATAACCGGATGTTCAGGCCAGCTTTCACCCACTTCGACTTATTCCGGAGCCCTGAAATTAACGATTGGACAGACCCTTTAGTAGCCCCAAGGTTTGGAATGTTTTGCCCTCCGTGGATTTGATCATGCAATCTCAAGTCAAACAAATATTTATTTGCTTTCTCATGCTCACTTTGCCAAACCCCTCGGGTTTAATTTGCATATACACAGTTCATCCATCTGCTGACAACTATTGGTTTAATGTACAAAAATAGGATCTTCATCTTACATATGTGGTTTAATCAAATATACACAATTTGCATAACACTTGGTAGCACTCCCACATTAATGGAGGTGCATTCTCAGTTCCTATGATTAATCAAACAGTATACACGCTTCCTTTGTTCTTCTCTCTTTTATTTTCTCCATTTTTTCACTTCCAAAGCACTTTTGCTACAGAACTGCTTGAAGGTTAATGTTAGGTTGTGAGGGCATCAGGGAGATTGGTGGGGGATCCAAGAACCTTACCTCCAACATCAGGAAATGATTCATGACCAGGCAATGGACTCACTTTCCCACTCCTGCTTACTTCAACCGGATAACGCATCAAATGTCCCGACATTTCTCTGTCCTCATCTGCCACAAACGCCTTCCAGTTTTGCTTGGCAATCTTATTGACAAGCTTAACACATTCAATGGTGTGTGGGTGGCGGAATGAGTCTTCAAGCTTGCCAAGGTGTTCAGCCCAGAGAGACATCCGATACCCATAAACCTGCATCAAACAATGTTGTTCCAGTAAATAACCATGAACTATGAAGTGACTTGGGTTCGATTGTAGCTTAGAAAATGTGTCCGACATCGACACTCGTGTCAAGGACCAAATTCAGAACTTCCAAGTTTGTATTGAAGTCAATTACTTGTTGCTGTAACTCCCTGTTGAGGTCTATCCTGTGGAGGTACTCAAAGTAGGAGGCTGCATATTTAAAAAGAAGCGAAAACGTACTTCCATTTTTACTTGTTTCTGTACTCGATCGATTTGTTGGAGTGATAGTGACAGTCCTAGTTACAGTTGTGAAGCAAAGTCCCACATTGCATGGGCAAGGGCACCCCATTTCAACAGTTAACTTTTGGGGTTGAGTTCTACCTAAGGCGTGTAACAACAATAATGTTGAAGATTTATTCAGCTCAAATCCCCCCACCAATAGAAAACTCACTCTTCGTGGAAAAAATAAAAAAGCGACGGCCAGTTGATTATGGAGAAAGGACACAATTTTGAATCCATCTAAATAGAAAACTCACTCTTCCAAGCCATTAAGGCCTCCGACCACCTCCTATACACTAACAAATACATTACCAAATTACCAATCTCATATTTATATTTGATGAAACCATCTCAGTCAACTGCTTCAAGTTCTAGCAATATCATAACTCATTCAAGTGTTCATTGGAGTTTAAGATTCGAACCTGTCCTCGTGGATGAGTTTTCTTTTTGGCCCATGAGTAATTTGGTTGATAAGCACCCATTGCTATTTCTGTATCCCTTGAACCATCCAAAGATCTCTGATTAATGTTTGCAGATCCTATTATCACGTACTCGTCATCAACTATCATCCCTTTGGCATGGACGTAAATCATAAATCTCCTGAACTTTTGAGCTAATCCCTGTGTGAAGAAAGAGAGAAACATATTACAAAATGTAGGCCAATTCATAGCTAATCCGTGGCGAAAATGGGGAACATCTTCCAGAAGACAACGAGAATGAACATGTAAATTGTAAACTATTATGTATTTTCCAACCATTGAATAAGAAGTAAGATGAAATGAATAGCAATGAAAAGTGAATTTAGAGTAAGTCTCACTCCTGGTTTATGAGAGAAAATGCAAAAAAAAGCTATTGCTAAAGGTTTCAGTGTTGAACAGCAAAAGAGAAAAAAGGATTCAGTGTTGTATATTTCAGTACCCTTGCAACCTTACTCACAGTTTCTCGGATAAGAAATACTATACCAATGCGCGGTTCTCAGGAGGCTGATTAGGTTGAGCCGAACTTTCTGGCAATGAAGCTTCACGCTTACCAAGGCAATAGAAATTCAAATAATCTTGTGGGTGATAACAATCAGAAAGACCTGATTTTTCAAGAGCCTCTGCAATAATCTTGTACATCATAGTCATTGTCTGCCCCTGTGGGCGTTTTATTTCGGGGTTAGTGGAAGAGAAAAAAGAGAAAGCAAACATGCTCAATCAACAGTATATTCTTCGGGAATTGATTTTGCCACTCCTCTTTTTGTTAATGCCACTCCCCTTCTCTCACAAATAAATTATCTAATCAAGACACAAAGGGGAGTGGCAAAATCACTCCCCTATTCTTAACAAGAAATTTCTAGCTCAAAAAATGAGGTCATTATATAATACATGAGGTCATTTTTCTAGTTAGCGTTACTGCACAATTGATATAAGCATGGAAAACAACTTACAGGGAAATGATGAGATTTTAGTCTAACCTGCCAAAAAAGAATTTCCTGCATGGCAGCACTAGTGGGGACACCTTCCGGGTACATTGGAATAACGATATAGGCAGAGAAGCGTTCATTTGCATTGATTTTGCTGGCAATTTTCAATGCAAGTTCCATGGGAATTAGGTTATCTGCACCTGCTTCCAACAACAAATTGAAGCATTAAAAGCCGGCTCATTTCACATATGGTTACTCACGTTCTTCAAAATGAAACTTGCATAACAAAAAAACTATTAAAGTGAGCAAAAGTTATACTCCTAACAGGCATTGATTTAGCATCTTCAAATTTGCATGGTTGCAAACCTTTGGGTGTTCCGGGCTTTGCCCTAGAGATGTATCGTCCAACTCATTGTTGGATCCCCTTCCCCTTTTCCCAGTTTTTTAATAAAATTTATTTTTGCCGATTAAAAAAAAAAAAGTTGCGTGGTTGCAGACAAAGTTTGGGGACAACACAGGATATTGATAAAAGGAACACAAAAGAAAGAAAGAAAAAAAGTGCTGCACTGTTGCAGTGGAATCCCTAGTAATTACTATTATCCGGTATAGGCTAAAGAGTCAAGAGACATTAAAACTGTTGATAGACGAAATTAAACGATAGCAGCAGCGGCACCTATGCACTTTTATATGAGTGTAAACAACAGAACATGAGACATTAAGAACTAGTGGAAGACAACTGTTTGACAATCTGTCAGAGATTGGGAGGACTCAACGCCATTCTTCTTAGTACTTGCTGTTGTCGAAACTATTAGCATTACTAAGAAAATCTGAAATCTAAATTGCAAATGGGCTCTACGGATGAATAGAAAGATATGCGTCATGTCATCTCCTTCCTAAATCCACGACTGCTAGTTCTTCAAATCGAATGAAATAGATACGCTAGTTCCATTTATAGTGCATCCCCATTTCAGACCTGTTTTGATATCTACGAAAGGGAAAGATAATAATACTATAACTTCATGCATTAACTGACTAGAAAGACAACTTCTATATTGAAAAGCGTTACAAGTGATACAACCACTAATTACTCATAACATTCAGGATGATTAAAACTAGTTGGTAGCTCAGTATTTTGCCCACCTGCATTTTTGTATGATGGCCAGCAATATGAAGATCCAAGAAAATATTGGTTCTCTATATATATGAAATGTTGGGCTGATCTAATTGCGTTAACATATGCGGTGTGTATGCTTCTGTCAACTTGTAAATTCTTCCCGCATACAAGGCTCTGCAATAAAAGACAGGTTAGAGGACCATAGAACAGGATAAAAAAACCTGCTTGCAACGAATGTAACAGAACTCTACAAGTCCCCTGAGCTAGTTCTAACCTGTGACTCAGCTTCCTTAACATCTTTTGGAAATCCTTTAACTGATCCAGAATCAATTGATCGAAAAACCTGGCAAGGGGGATAGCTACTTAATCAGACCGTGTATAACCCTTTGCTGTCACCAAACATTTGAGAAGTATATGCTCCCCTACCTGAACATGCCAGTTCTCAGGATCTTCCTCATCATTAACACGTAAAGCACTGTCACCATTAGGACCAGAAGAGGGAGTGAGTATCCATGACATCCGGTCCAGCTTTATCAAGGCATCATCATGCCAATGTGTAACCTTTTTAAGCTTGAAATTCCGCCATTTTGCGGCTTTTCTCCATCTTTGTTCAAAATTAGTCATTATGTCGAAAGCAGCTGGACCTTCAATCTTACAGTGTAAATCATGCCACGGTTGCCTCGGTCCACGGGAGCGAGACTGTACATATTAACCAGAACACAATAGTGAAAAGAAGCACCATTGGAATACAACTTGTTAAAAGCAATCCCACAATCACTCTAACTCGAACAAGCATTGAAATAAACTCAGCCTTAGAAAATAATTCTAGACATATCCAATGACTCCTTACCGTAAATGTGGGATTATGAAAATCCTTTTCAAAGACCGTGTCAAGATCACGAAATAGCCTATGCTCAGGAGTATCATACCGTCCATCACATAAATCCAAACCACCAATAAAGGCACTAACTTTCCGATTATTTCCAGTAGCTTGAGTGTCAAGAATCACACACTTCTGATGATGTGTAAAAAGAGTTCCCACCACCTGTTCAGAATGGACGGATCACATCAATTAATGAACAGCTAAAATTCACGAATCCGCATTAGTTAGATATGTTGCTTACTTTTCTCAACCAATAACACTTCACGAGAATACCAATTTGGAAGACTTGCATAAATCATAACATTACCTTTTCTACTACCACCTGTCACTTGGAAAGTGCTCTCCCATAGCAAACAAATGAATAAGAAAAGAAGTATTCCGAACCTGTTGTTTGAAAATACTAAGCTTATTGCTGGCATAACGAGGACAAAGCACACATTGGACACTTGAGCGTTTGAAAAACTTTCTTGTTTCTTCATCATGAGTATGCATCAAACCTTCCTGCTTTCAAGTCTATGATTAGATACAATGAGTACAAAAATACAAGAGGAATTTGAAGTCTTTGACTAGATGTGGTGCAATAATGCAATCATATAAGAGTCATACTCAGTAAACATCTCAATTCTCCTCTCTTTTCTTCAAAAAGGTCCAGCGTCCAAAAAAAAAAACATGCTGTGATACGATAATACAAATAAAATCTCTGGAAAATAAATGACCATTACCGTTTTCAAAAGAAATTTGTCATGTGAAGTTTTATCATCCCAAATAAGCAACAGCACGCGAACACCTTCTTGTGACTTGTACTTTAGCAATTCTCCGAGGGAAAGCTCTCCTCCAGAAGGCAATGGTCTCGTTGGCTCCCTCACAAGCTTTACCCGGTGATATATAGACCATCCAACGATATAAATCATGTGGTGAGCTTCTAATATGGCATGACAAATATCCTCCCAGCATTTGTTTTGGTGGAAAACTTTTCCTCCATCCAGTAAAATCTCAGGAAGCATTCCATCTGGCACATGGGCATCCTGATAAAGGGTGACACTCCCTCCTTTCCGGAGGGGAAAATATGTATTTGCTACTCCAACGCCATCCTTATGCAAAGGGTTTTCACCAACTGGAATAAACTGAATAGAAAGATGCAATTCGGGATTCAAGTGATTCCCATAGGATCCAACTATAGGGAACCACCCGTCAATTTTATTACTGGAGACTAATTTGTCTGCGGAGATCTCTACCACACCAATAAGTTGGGCACCAAGAATATCATTATCCTTGACCTGAAATTCCACTTTTACCACAGGGTGAGCTACTGGTACATGAAAATGCTCATCCCAAGAAGGGAACTCGGAGTTGGCTATTACTCTAGTTTGAGCTACAGTAGCACCCGCTAGGCAAACAGACACATAAGGGTCGCTAGTAATGGCCGAGTGCCTGCCAGAGGATTTACTCGCTATGTCAAAGAGAGATCCACAAGTCCCAAACATGGTAAAACACTTTCTCATTCTTTCTGTAGCTAAGTCCATGTTTGGAAGTGCTTTTGCTTCTACAATCCTTATATCCAGTTCTCCATGCAAGAAGACCACTTTCCGAGAAACATCAACCTCATTTCTTGTAGGATTCTCGGAAACAACAGTATCACCATCCATTGGGACTTGAAATCTATAATGCCGACAGACACATCAATATGAGTCCAAATCCAGCTAGTGTCCTTTACAGAAAAGGTGCTATAACTGATGAAGATTTAGGCTGATGTTGAAAGTATGCTATGTCCAGAAACCACTTCAAATCTAAACCATGCCAGATCCTTGTTAGAAAACACTGCCTCAACACTATAGCAATTGTAAAGAGGAACAAATTGAAATAATTGAACTACCTGTTTAGTCATCTACAACAATGATACCTAGTTTTAGAAGTTCATGAAAACTTCATTCCTTGCAAAGAAACAGAAATTTAGCCCAATAGAAATGACGCAGGCACCTACTCTTTGTCACCCTGAACAAGCAGCCCAAGTAAGATTGAGTAATCCACTCCTAAAAGCCTCTTGCCAAGGTGGCCCTCTAAAGCTTCAATTCATGATGGAACTGATCCACGAACGTCCTTCACTGAAAAAGCAGAAATAGAAACGAAGAGCCAAATATTTACAGAATTATTATGGACATAATTAAACAATCAGTTATAGGCTATGTAGCTAAGAAGCACGGATTCGGATACGGGATACGGATACGAAACGGATATGCAAATACATGATTTTTCCAAAAAGTAGGATACAATACGTTGGGGATACGTTGAATATAAAAATAAATAAAATAAAATTCCATTAATGATTGAAGTTTTCCATTAGACAAGTTCACCATTTCACATGCTAAGCAAAATAAAAAGTTCATTTAACATTATCAAAAGTCAAAAGATTGTCATTGCCCATCCAAAATATTGCCAACAATTGCAAAAAAGAAATATCCATCATACCCATCATACTGTTAAAAGAAAAAAAAAATCCCCTAAAATCAGATTATACTATTAAAAAAATCCTAAATCAGACAAGAAAGAGGGAGAGAGAGATGACTGACGAGAGAGAGAGATTGACTTCCGTATAGGCATATATATGTCTTTTTTCTGCCTTTCATTCTCTGTTTTCAGACTTGTCCAGGAAGAAGAAATATATAGACCTAATTGCAGTTTTGACCATTTTATTTTAAGTAATAACATTTTTAATCACGCATGTATCCAAAACGTATTATTTTTAACCACGCATGTATCCAAAACGTATCCACAACGTATCCAAAACCTATCAGGATACCAAAAATTAAATTTTAAAATAGGGTACACTAAAAAACATATCGGATACGTATCCGAAGCGTATCCGTATCCGATACGCGTAAGGTACGTGATACGTAAGCTAAAATAGAGTATCCGTGCTTCATAGCTATGTAGAAGAAGGAAAAGTACATGCACATGAACTGAATCTTGTTCATATTGTTTTTTTCTTTTGGGTAAGTAATATCTTGCTTACATGGTTAGATGGCTTGATATGCATTGTTGGGCTCATTTCCTAACAGCTTGAGTTTTTGGGACAATCAGTAACTTAACATATATAAGCAAATGCTTACTCATTACTATTGCTACGGATAAAAATTTGACAGCCACAAGACAAAACATAAATGTTAATATTGTGTATAAGCAAATGATGACTCGTAACTATTGCTGCTGATGACAATTTGACACCCACAAGATAAACAGAAATGTCAACTATTGCTGCTGAAGGCGGTCCTGTAATCTGGGTTCGTACGTTTCCGCTCTTGGATTTCCCATTTAATCAATTCCTATCACTACACACACGTATTGCGGTATTGGCTCGTGCAAACGAAATTATGGAAACCCATGAACCAATTTAGCCACTGGCATGACCAAAGGAATGCATTAACGTATTTGAAAGAGAGAACATCAAACCCACAAACCATCTCAATTAACCAATACTTAAAGTTCACAAACAAACACACGATCATTGTGATTCACCCGCTGATATAAAGAAACAAAACCCACATTTTAAATGCATTGACGATGTTAATATGAGAGAGAGAGAGAGAGAGAGAGAGAGGAAAGGGGGTGGTAATGTGTTACCTTGAAAAGAGAAGGAACGAATCGGAAGACCAGAGGCATACGAAGAGATAGAGAGAAGGGGTGGGAGGGCGGAAGAGGAGAAGAGATTGAGGCGTTTGCAACTTGGAACAAGAGAGGGATCACCACCACAAGCAAAACCGAAATAGGCGGGAATCTCTGGTATCCCACACGCAGCCATTTTCTTGCTTTTATGTCAGAGAGAGAGAGAGAGAGAGAGAGAGAGAGTGTGTGTGTGTGATGGGTATGTTTTGTTTTGTTTTTTTTTCTGTACTTCGGAATATTTGAGAGAGACTGATGGTTTCTACTTAACTTACTTTTAACGTTTTGACGACCGAAACCAACGAAGCAGTCACGAATTTTTTTCCATTTCCTGTGGAGCAAGATCACCTCACGTGGCACTTCAACTTCGTTATGATAGGTGAATAGAATCCACAACTGATGTGAGTGTGAGGTGTGTTACTAAGAACCAACGGTTTTTATGTCGGTAAACAAATTGTAAGTGGCATATTGTAATAGGGATGCTATATAACATGTTTTGATTAGTGTGGAGCATTGTTCCAAGAATGCACAAAAATCAATCGGCAATCACACCGGAAAATGATTGTTATCCAATAGTAAAATCGAAAAGTGAGTAATGAGTTGTTATATGATTAGAGTAGTTAGACTCGTGCTTGTTTTGTTAGAAGATAGTATGGATTCGCTCCGAATGAATAATAAGCAAGTAAAATTCAAACACAAGATTAAATTTTGTTAACTTTTCGAGCAAATCCTTAAATTGCTAGAGCTTGAAAAAAGCAATATGAAATAATGTATTCGTCTCATAAAGATTATCTCATCTAATAAAAATAGATAATTTAAAATTAATGCAATTTTGTCAAAAACTAATTCAGCCTTTTTTTTGCAAGTTACGAGATATCGATTAATTATTTTACTTTACGTAGGGACAAAATTACTACTTATTGTTTCTGACAAAATACATTCTTTTTAAAATTCTCATTTTAAAACCAAACAATATTTTCAGAATAGAGGGAGAAATAAAAATCAAATTACTCAACCTCGACAATAAGCTCAAGAAAAGCTCGTTCGGAAACAAAAAATAGCAAATAAACGTTCATCTTCTCCTTATTTGTTGAACCAACCAGACATGGAAAAAAAAAAAAACCATTTACCATATTTATTTCATATTTATGTGGCTATTTCCTTTAAGGGAATTGATTTTCACACTCCCCTTTTTTATATCCACACTTCTTTTTGTCTTTTAGCAAAAAAAAAAAAACATATACTTTCAACACTAAAAGACAAAAAAAGAAGTGTAGATATTAAAAAAGAGAGTGTGAAAATCAATTTTCTTTAGCAATTCTGAGCAGTGTGCTCTAGGACCCTTCTATAGAGCATTGGTGCAGAAGCACTATTTTTCCTTTCCAATTTTCACATCTAAGATCCAAACATAGCACGGATCCGGGGGTGCCGTAGTGCACCCCCATGTAATGCACGCGTAGGGCGACACACAGTCGTCAATCTCATTAATCAACGGTTTACATTAAAAATCAATTATGACCGATAATAAATGATTCTTACCAGTAATAATTAAAAATCATATATCAACCATTCATTGTCAATATCAATGGCCCGGGTGCGCCTTACAGGGTCTTGCACTACAAGATTTCCCAATCCATTACCATATGGGAGGACCACAGAACAGGGAAAAACAGAGTACACACCAACAACAGAAGCAGAAACAACCTTTCCCAGATTTAGAGCAAAGCTCCAGCCCATCGCCCTTTCTCTGGCTACCTTTAGAAGGGCGATGGGCTGGAGCATTACCCTTCTCCAGCTACTTATGTATAATGTTCTTGCAATGATCAAAATCAATACCAGACATTGATAAATCCCAGCTGCCACCGGAGAGGGAAGGAAACAACAATAGTCAGCAGGATTTTCACAATACTATCAATAACTTTATTAAACTGAGAGAGCTTAAGTTTATCCTGTAACGTGAAGTTTCATAGCACTTCCTTTCGGGTCGAAAGTCGACTCGAGAACTAGATACCATTTGATGATCTCATTTCAAATGACTTTCCAGGTTCATAAGGCGACATAGGCACATCAAAATCAACACGATCTAAATGAACAAAACAATTCACAAGACTACTAACATATATCGACTCCTGGAACAAAATCCATTATAGCTCATAATCCCACTAGCTACAAAGAAAGACAAGTAACACGACTATTTACCAAAGCCGGCCTTTAGAAAATCTTCTGGTCTGTTTGTTTCGACACAAACACTCACGCACAGAGACACAAGTAGAAATGTGGAGTTGTATTTCATCTCAAAGTCCTCAAATCTTGTCAACATCTCACCTGCAATGATTAACAAAACAACGCCAACATGGCCCAGGAAACAGAGAGAGGCAAAAAAATTCCACTTAGACTGAGAAAAGGGGGAAAATCTAGCTTCATCAGTTGAAACTAAAAACAGAATCTGCCAAATGATTTAAACATCAGCCACACCATCCACTTCTGAAAACACGACATATCATATTGGAAAATATTGGAAGGGATGGTGATAGCTAAAAATAGTAAAAATACTAAAACTGAAAAGGTAACTTGGATTGACGATTCCAATGTCCGACGAATACTTCGGAGCTCGGGAAATAATATATACGATGCCAAGAGAAGTGTGAACCAGTAAGATCAGGAATTTAAAATAGGGACCAACAAGTACTATTGGCAAACAGAAATAATTTAGTCACCGATCTGGTAGAAACAATCCACACAAGGTTATGCCCCCTGTGTCTTGTCGGAGAAAAGTTCACCAATATGGTGGCCACAGCAAGGGGGTTCAGCTTTATCAATTGATACATGCAGGCTCTACAAATAGATATTAGTCTACACTGATCTTACAAGACAACCGCCGAGGATTTTCCCAACAACGGCTAAACCAATTTTCATTGGTATTGACTAGTGAGGTTCTAGTAGTAGTTATGCCCTTAGGCGATGTTTGGCTGTCATAATGGATAAGGAAGGACAATTGTCCCTAGAAGATTAGGATATGACATACTGGGACAATTTTACAGTGCAAAGAGTTCCATCTGATGTTTGGTTTGTGAGGGTTAACGTATAGAATTTGATGTGGGCCATACCAAGTTTTGGGAATGCACTATCCATAACCTAAGACCTTATGGAGGACTCAGAACTACGTATGGAAATAGGCCTAATGGCCTGCAATTTACAGCCCATTTATAGTGCTTAGTATTGACCTACAGGCCCTCAAGGGCCCAACCGCCCAAGGCTAGCCTGGGATGAAGATTTCTAGCAGGGATCACTGGTAAACAAGTATTCAACTATTACATGATGCCTCTGAAAGTTTGACACACAATAAGAGATAAAGGAACATTATGATTTCTTAATAACAAGGGGAGTTCTTACTTGGTTTGCCCAGTATGTGCCATCGGTGCATAGGTCCCTTGCTCTCCTTGCATGTGCTCAAACCTATGCTCTTCTCTATTCCCCCCGTAACCATGACCCGTTTCTTGCACGTGATTTGCACCAACTCCCTGTCCGTGATTCCCGCCTGCAGCTTGGCCATAATTCCCGCCTGCACCTTGTCCATAATTCCCACCTGCACCTTGTCCATAATTCCCACCTGCACCTTGTCCATAATTTCCCTGTGCTGCTTGTCTATAATTTGTTCCTCCTCCTTGGCCGTTATCAAACCCTGCACCTTGTCCATAATTCCCGCCTGCACCTTGTCCATAATTTCCCTGTGCTGCTTGTCTATAATTTGTTCCTCCTCCTTGGCCGTAATCAAAACCTGCTCCTTGTCCAGAATTTCCTCCACCCTGTCCATAATTATCATCAGCCATTTGACCATAACTCCCACCCGATCCATGCCCGTAGGTTGGACCTTGTGGAGGTGCATAATTTTTGTTCTCTACTCTGGGATCCCTTTGCTCTGGTTGAAATCTTCCGCCTTGGGGGTTATAATATCCTTGCTCATTTTGGTTGTAAGTGGCCTGATTTGAAGGCATTGGATCTCGTCCCCTAGGAGCGTCATTCGGTGGCATAGGATCTCTTCTATCTCCTGTGCCAGGTGGTCCATATCTAGGTTGCATTGGAGAATTTCGTGGTCGTTCGAAATTCCTTGCATCCCCATACATTGGTCGCTGGTCTCCAAAGGATGGACCATGTTGTTGGTTTGGCACCTGTTGCCTTGGCTGGTTTGGCATCGGTTGCCTTGGCTGGTTTGGATTAAATTCTCTAGGTCTATTGTCATATCTTGGTCTTGGCCTCCCATACTGAACCGGAGGTGGTCTAGGTGTGATAACTCCATTCTCATACTTGTCTCCTGACATTTATAGCAAGGAAGTATTTTTTCCATCAGGGCTCACTTATCAGGAAACTGATTTTTAGAGTTATTTGAACTAATTTAATAAAAAACTGATTAAAAGAATCCTAATAGCCACAACCAGAAACAAACTTAACGTTGGATCAATAAGTTTCCTACCTAATTAGCAGTAATAAAATAAGTTTTTTTTTTTTTTTCTACCTCCAAACTTAACGTTGAACTAATCAGCAGTAATAAAATAAGTTTTCTACCTCCATACTCTTTGTTCACTGGATCAATATAAGAATCTGGCAAAATAAACACGACTCCAGGCAAACCTGATTCCAGCAAGAAATTAGTACACAAGGATAGCATCGGCAACTAATATGAGGCTTCAGTGTCAATGATAGGCAGCTTACCTCTAAATTTCTCAGACATTTCCTCCGTCACCAGACACTGAAAGCCTTGATAAGTTGTCGTACTGAAGGCATACATCTTCTTCTTTGCCTCTTCATAACTACAACCATTAAAGAAACCTTAATTACTTACAGCAACAAAGCTTGAAATAGTCAACAAAATGAAAAAGACCCTTATTGCAAACTACCACTGTGCTCAACCCCTTGTGATCACCGTTATGAACACAGTTCCAACTATCTAAACAAGCAACAAATGAAGCATCTTATAATCAGTAGCAACCAACTTTCTGTAAGTGATATCACAAGAGATGCTAACAAATTATGAGGAAAACAATTCTCTCTTGTGCTTGAATAGCAAATGAGAGGAGAAATTGTAAGGGTGGGTGAGAAAGGAGAAAGGCGGACTCTTTACCCAGTTTTGTTTCACACAAAAATGGTTTACATGGCATGGGTGGGTCCAATGTGGCCCTGCCATGGGGTGGTTCCTACGTCATTTAAAAAAAAATTAAAAAAATGGTTGGATTAGGTTGATTTGCCGTGTATTGGCCAGCATCACAATACAAACAAAGAGGAACTGTCACTTGTATCCTAATTCTCACACTTCCATTTCTTTTTCTCACCCATGGGACGGGAGAGACCAAAGTCATTTCTTTCTCACCTGTTACCCCAAACTGACCGTAAATTAAAAAGATAATAATAATCTGACTGCTCATTTCAAGGGAATAAAACCACATTGTACTGACAGAATTCGACACTTCACTCAATATTAACATGGTTCTCCACTTCAGTCATGGAACAGATCCACACACACAATTACACGTCCAGCAACCAAACTAAACAGTAAAGGGGGTCGAAACCACATGATATGAGACTCGATCTCTTGACATAAATACCCCTTCCAATACCAAACCAAACCAAACCAAACCGAGCCTTAAGTCCCAATCACTTGGGGTCGGCTACATGAATCATTTTTTTCCATTGAGCTCTGTCAAGAGCCATTTGTGCACACAAACCTACTCTACTCATATCGTTGCGTACCACAGAATCTAAAGTCAATTTAGGTCTACCCCTCCCCGTAGCATTGCTACCCAAAACTATCCTATCTGCTCTCTTAACTATTGCATCTTCTGGTCTACGGTAGACATGCCCAAACCATCAAAGACTAAAAGCATCCCCCACCCATATTCTCCGATTCAAATCACATGAAATTTACTTGTTTCTTTACTCAAACGAGGGTGACTTTTTGAATCTCTACAGGACCACAGATACTAGCAGCTTCCAAATTAACAAATCTGCTGTTGGCGAAGCTTTTGCTCAAATCTATACTAACATATTTCTTTGCTGATTGAGCCCTTCATCTCAAATAAAACCTCCACTGGAATTTAAGTAAAGGGCTTTAGACTGCCTACCTTACATAAATCCTTAAATAAGTTTGCGGGCTTTGTAGAATTGGCTGTGTCTTTCATGCTAGGCTACTATGGTGTTTTCTTGTTTTATATGGCTTGCTCTACCATCGTCATCTCTGTTTGCCCCTTGGGAGCTTGTATCAATAAGTTACCAGATTTACAAATCCACTAGTGACGAAATTTTCGTTCAAATTCATACTAAAATCTTACTTTGCCTATTGGATATCTTTGGACCAAATAAAACTTCTAATCGAATACAAGTTAAAAGGGATGAGCAAAGGGCTTTACGTAACCAAACACATAAACATACATAATACTTGTCACGTGCCGAGGTAGGGCAGCAAAACATTTATGATTCATTACCGAGATGTTCGTGAGCAGCTCGAGCCTGAGCTTGGCTCGTAAATAAACGAGTGTTAATTAAGCTCGATTAGTTCACAAAACGAGCTCAAGTTAATTAGAAAAGTTTGGCTTGATTGAAAAAACGTGTGTGTAGTAAACGGACCGAGCTCGAACTGCCATTGTTCGGTAAAGCTCGACTACTTTTGAAAGAGCCGAGCTCAAACACATCAAAGCTCGGCTCGGCTTGTTTACACCCCTTACAATTTATTATATAGTAATGAAAGAGCAGCGGAGGGAAGAGGGGAAACTGGCCTTCCGACGACTTGGGCTAGGGTTTGCAGATATGTTTCGATCATTTCTTCGCGAGTCGGCGCCGGATCCTTGGGGAAATCCATAGTGATGAGCCAGTGATTGTAATCGCACCCCTCGAACAGGACCGTGTCTGGCCCGATATCGTCGTCGTACTTGTTGTTGTTTGGTCTAAATCTGGACGACGAGAGCAGCGCCGTGGACGATCGGAAGAGCCTGGACTGAAACGGAAGGTGATTGTTGAGGCTAAGGTTTTGTGGGGCGATGGTAGTGGCGGAGGAGAGAAGGGGCGGGGTGGAGATCGCTGGAAATGGAGCGGAGAGTGTGTAGGGTTTGGTGAGGAGAGAGGAGAGTGAGAGGGCTCGGCGGAGACGGAGCGAGGAGAGCGCCATGGGCGGCGATGCTGTGACGGTGATGGTGATGGTGGTGGTGGATTCTAGAGAGAGCGAGAGAGTGGTGGAGTACTAGGGTTTTAGAGGGGGTTTATCTACTTAACTCAGCAGCAGCGAGCACAGGATACCGAGGCCTGAAGCAGTGGAGTAATTCTATTGGACAAAATCAATTATTTAAATCTGATCGCAAACACTCCACGAGGAGAATTTAATTCTTCATGCAAATAGTTTTTGAGCAAATCGAAACCATTGATTGCAGTATTAGATGGTCAATATTTTGACTATTCATTCAAGTCCAAAACTTGTATCGGAGAGGATCAAGTGTGAAGTTTGGTTTTTGTTAATTTAGACATAATATTCACTTGGCCCATTGAATTTGATTTTGAATATTTTTTTGGCCCGCTTTAAGTAGAGGTAAAAAAACTTCCTATATGGAATAACAAAGTAGTATAAAAAAAAAATAGTAGTGCCGGATCTATATAATTTGAGTATAATTTTTATAATACTATTATTAGATTTTTTTGGGAATCATTGTGATGGAAACCGCCGACACTTGCCCCTGGCTCCATCCATGTTTACATCAAATAAGATATGTATGGTTCTCATTAAATAATGTCTTAAATTGAAAACGTCAATAAATTTATACAAATATTTTGTTGGAAGCCCAAAAATTCGTAAGAATTAATCACAAATTGTCCAAAATTTCCAATTTCAGGAAAAATAATTTTCTTTACGTTCATCACTTAAGTATTTCAAATCAGAATTCCTCTAAATATAAATTACCATTATAAGAGAGACAATGACTTCGCTACATAACACATTTCTCTGACTTGTAGTATTTTTTGGGTTCCTGAATGATGAACACTTTCTTTCCTTTCTTTCGATGATGAACACTTTCTCTACCTCACTCTAAAAAAAACTCAATATCGTCGAAACAAGTCTCTTAGAGTAAGCGAATACAAATTAAATGTTGCAAGAAAAATAACTTTTGATACACGAATAACTAAATCATCCATTATGAGTATTCTTTTTCTGATATTAGCAGGTTTTGAACAACAACAAAATGTTATTAAGGGTATATTAGCTATTACTATAAGTTTTAGTATTGGGAATGAATTTATTACTTAACTTATTTACCCCAAAAAAAAAGTTAATAGTTAACTTTTGAAGGTCAACCAAGCAAGGGGTCATTGAAATACTATGGCTATGTTTGGAACCGAGGGAAAAGAAAGAAAAAAAAAGAAAAATTAAAAAAATTTCCCTCTTATTGTTTAGTTAGAAAAGAAATGGAAAGAAAATAAAGATTTCAAATATAGTGAATAGTAAATTTTCCTTCATATTTTCCTTTCATTTTTCTTTTCCTTTCCTTTCTTTTACTTTCCATACGTTCCAAACAGAGCCTAATGCAAACCATAGGAAGAGTCATTTCTCATACACGTGCTGCGAATATATGTACACAATGCCAACATCAACGTCATGGGCTGTGGAAAATATTTCAAACTTTTGACAAACAAGGACAAGTGGTCTGGTAAGCCCGCCGGTGTATGTGGTACAGAGAGAGAGAGAGAGAGAGCGCATGTGGGGAAGAAGATATTTAATGGAGGACGAAGCATATGGGAAGGTCGTAACTGGGGAAGCAAAACAGATCTCGCAGCAATTCCAATTAAATGGGCGCAGATGGGTTGTTTTTCTCTTCAGAAATTATCACTGAACACAGCCATTCAAAAAACATTAAATTAGCATTAATTGTTTGTCCGTTTGGTGGGTGACTTTTCTTCTCAACTCAAACCATCAGAATTTGACTAAAAAGACAATTTTTTTTTTCTAAATTTCATAGTTCTGGCGAGCAAGATTTGACCTCCACCAAACTGACGATAGAATCAATTAAGATGCGCATAAAATGACCGAATACGATCGAACGAAGTGAATATACACTTATCCTACATCTGCCCAAAACAAACAGTTGGTGCCATTCCATATTCCACGATCCATCGCTCTCCATACTTATTATTTTACTTCACATTATTCATGCACAAACACAATCTACAGATAGAAAAATGAAAAAACGAACTTCAGCTCTCAGAGTATTCTAGTCTCCTCCATCCGCCACTCTCTCCTCTGTTTTCTCTCTCTCTCTCTCTCTCTAGAAATGGCGAATGTGGTGAGGCAAGGGAGGTCACTGGAGGAGACGCCAACGTGGTCAGTGGCGTCTGTCACCACGGTCATGGTTTTCGTCTGTTTGCTCGTCGAACGATCCATCTACCGGTTCGGCAAGGTGAGTCGGACGAGTTTATTGAAATGAGCGAGTGATTATTTATGCTCGGTCCGTCCCCATTTTGTTTGCTCGTGTCATTTTTATCTCTTCTTTAAAAACAAGCTGCTCCAGCGAACATTTCTCTAACTTTTTGACACCGTTTTTAAGTAGATTGTGAGTCGTTTGAATGGTGAAAAAAAAAAAAAGACCGAAGAATAATTTATTTCTTTGTTTGAGGAAATTAAAGATTTTTTTTTCCCATGTTCTGATTTTTGGTTGTTGTGATTGTTGTTTGCATTTGGATATGCAGTGGTTGAAGAAGACAAGGAGGAAGGCACTGTTTGCTTCTTTGGAGAAGATCAAGGAAGGTGATTAAGCTTTTCAAACTTGTAAATGCAAATCATTAATTCATTGGAATGGAGGTCAGAATCGATGGCCATAGCCCATTTCTCTGTTTGGTTCTTGGCTAACTTAAAATGGAAGAATGAATGTACAATATAATTGAAATCATCATTTTTTTGTTAACCGTATGTCCGGGCCAGCTTGCCCACACATCGACTAATTCCGGACCCTAAAGTTAACGATCGGGCATGCCTCAAGTGGCCCAAGGTTTGGAATGTAATCATCATTTCCTATGGTATACTGTGCTTTCATCCCCTGAACCCTACCTAAGGGCTTTGACATGATCTTCCCGGTTGCTCGCACTCCCCCTCTCTCTATGAAGCTGATATACATCAATAATTGAGGCATTGAAGCAGTATGTATGTGTAGACATATACTTTGCTGCTTCTTTTTTAATGAGTGCGTCCAGTGCTTCACCCCGATTACTCCCTGTAGACGTAGTCTTCCGCCACACATATACCAGGTAATTATCGGGCCTAAAGTAGCAATCTCAAGAGCAAGTGAGAAATGAAATTAACCATTTCGCAACCCATTTTTTAGATTCGAATGGAGATCTCTCAAAGAGAAGTTCCACTGGTTCATGTATTTTGACTGTCTGTTCTGGTTATCTGACATATTTCCAGTAGTTTGTTGTTTTTTCATTTTTTTAAATTTTTTGTTGACAGAGTTGATGCTACTTGGGCTTATATCTTTGTCGTTGGGGCAGTGGGCAAGTTGGATTTCTCAAATATGTGTGAATTCGTCTCTTTTCAGCAGTCGATTCTATCTTTGTTCTGAAGAGGATTATGATGAAAAATTCTTGTTCACAAAGTCCTTCTCATCTCTAAATGAGACTGATATTCCTCCAGGACTCAACTATCCTATATCTCACCAATGTGGAGAGGTACATGTCTTTGCTCGTCATAACTTCATGGGAGATTATGCTAGTTAAATCTTCTGTACTGAGATATGGAAATGGAGTATACCACTTTACTGTTTTCTTATTTTAAATTGAGCATTGCAATTTTCAATGTAATTAGGTATTCTTACATTAGTCCGCATCACCAATTAATGGTGTATACCACTTTACTGATTTGCCAACCTCTCTCAATTGCTTCAGTTAGTGAGTAGTTGTTTATTTACTTCTACTCTTAACCCTTCTTCACCCCTCTCAACTCCATTTGGTTTCCTAATGTTTTCAGAGCAACATCTAGGTGTGCACACCCTCTTGTTTTTTCTTGGTATCACTAATGGCAATGGCTAATTACAGGGACATGAACCTTTTGTTTCATATGAAGGTCTAGAACAGCTTCACCGCTTCTTGTTTGTTCTTGGTATCACTCACGTGCTGTATAGCTGCGCTGCAGTTGCTTTGGCCATGAGTAAGGTACGCTACCCACATTCCATCTACGGACTTACATCTTTCATTCATCCCAGATGGTAACGAAGGTGGCCCAATTTCATTATTTTCAAAATTTTTAAGATGCATGTGATGAAAAGATTAGCTCAATATCCACCTTGGACCAAATGAGAGATAATCTTATCAGTACTATGTCTGATGCCCTCACCTGAATACATACATCACTTCTCATGCATTACGTACTTGCAGATTTACAGCTGGAGGAAGTGGGAAAATCAAGCAAGCCTAGCTCTAGACGCAAATTTGCAAGGTTTGTGACGAAATAAGATTATTGTTGGCACAAAAACTATTAACTCAGGATGTCATTCTTTGTTCGTTTTGGTTTAATCAGTATTCAACAGATAAGAGTGGTTTAGATAGACAGTCTGCATTCGATTGTGGCATGCAGGCTTCCCCCTTTTCCATGTGGTGCCGTATACTCGGCTTAGTTATCCATTTGGCATCCACCATTGTTGGTTACTATACGGGATCTTGATCATTATCGGGAATACTTGAGCAATCAATTGAATATTAATATGAGTGCTTCAGACGTAGAATCCAGTAATCAGTCCAAAATGACTATGAATGCCGAGGCATAGGAGCAATTATGTATAGCTCAAAGAACTGTGGTATTTTTGGGTTATCAAACCCGTGGTGAGTCCTGCTGAGTGTTGTGGCATCATTAGCATGAGCTTGCAGGTGGCCTCCACTTGTTGGTGTACTTGAATTGAAGACTAAAATTTTGCAGATGGCCAAAGGCAAATAGAGCCAGCATTTATGTTTTTCTCCAGTTTTGGAAATTGTTTAAATCATATCTTTACTTGAAAGAGAAGATTTTCCATAGCCCTCGATTTCTTTGAAGCCCCTTTTTAAAATTACTCAAGTCCATTTAAAACTTTGTATCTTGCAATTTATGCTCCGCTAGATTGACTAATAGAGGAGCAAGCAATTAATACCATGTAATAACTAGAGGACCATGAGCTTGTTTTCCGTATGAAGTCTGAGGGTGATCTAGGGGAAGAATTAAGCAATGAGTGCCCTTGTGTTACCTCTCTAACATGTGGAGTGCTGTGGCACTTCACATCAAGCCTTTCACCTGTCACGAGGATGGCTTTCCAATGGGTGAAGCACGGTGGCAGTGAGGTTATGGGCAGAGGCTGGCTGGTGGCACCAAACCATTGATTGAAGAAGACAAATTTATTGTCTTGATAAAAACTGGAAAACTTACCACCTAGGTACTGCACACAGCGTTTTGTCTATGTTTGAGAACCTAGTTACTGCCAAGCTTCAAATCTTTAGACGTCGAAAGAAGGTTCTATAAATACATTACATGGTCTGGATGATGTGCCTTGTGCAATCTTTTCTGTGGTCAATGTCCTCGAAATGTAAAGGCTCAATTATATGTATAATGTAGTTATAGAACAGTGTGAATTGGAAATGGGAATTGCTCTACCTCCTAATAATCTGAGATTGTGCAGGTGATCGTGTTTGTCTTCAAAATTTCTTTGACCTTTAATAAGTTCTCAGAAGATGTTTTGTTATCTTTCTGGTTTGTTTTGTTATCAGTTTTTGATAAGTCAGTTTTATTTGACAGCAAGGGTGAACAAGGTAATGAAGCGTCAGTCCACCTTTGTTTTACATCATGCATCACATCCTTGGAGCAGGAGCCGTGTTCTTATCTGGATGGTAAATAATCATGCTTCTTATAGATTCAGTCAATGTTTATTGTGAATGTGTTTACGATGATTAGAGACCCTTATTATTTATTTCGTTTCAATGTGCTTGCTTCTTGGATTTGGCTGTCCAGTACGAAAGCTTCATTTAGAGATGCTAAAAGATTGTACTTATGAGCTTCATTTCGTGTAAATCCAGATCTTAGAGACACTTTTTTATGTTCTCATACGATTTTGTGGTTTAATGGTGCAGCTTTGCTTTCTACAACAGTTCAAGAGTTCAATACAGAAGTCAGATTACTTGGCATTGCGACTGGGTTTCATCAGCGTGGGTATCTAAATTTATCCTTTTGCCTTCATTTTTACTTGCAACTTTGTTAGGTAGACAGCTTCCAATATCACCCGTTTTTGCTTATTTTTTGACATTTTTATGATTTTAACTTATTTCTCGCTGATAAGCTTCCTCGTAGATCTATCGTTCTGGTATCCTTCCACGCATTTAGACTTATGCTGGCTGGAAAATTCTGCGTTATTTGGTGACTAAGTGGGTAAATTTCGCCCTTTATTGTGAATTGAAAGTTATGCTTGTTAGAAACTAGCCGATTTTAGTGTCAGAATAATAACCTTGAAAAGAGGAAATAAAAAGAACCACACTTGGTAGCGGCAAGGAGCTGTCACAGACCAACACGCATAATTGTAGCTCACAGAAACTGTAACAACAAATGAAACGTTGAAGTAGTTGTATGAGACTCTGAATAAGAATCCCATTTAACTGCCTTAATTTTAGTGACTCCATTTTTTACTTGATCGTGTTAGAAGTGAGTGAAAGGAACCCGAAAAGGTTTTGTATCGGAGATTGCACAATAAAATGGAAGATATGTCAGCTTAGACTGCGTGGGATAAATTGACTAACCTACCTTTTCTATATGTAGAAACATGGACACTAATACCCATTTGGCAAGGACTATGCATTCTTCAAATCTTCTTGGAGCCTTATCCTTCCATTGGCCACTTGTCTTTCTTCCGTTTAGCAAATTTGCCTTCAGCGCACAGATTTGATCTTGGTGCTTAACTTCTCCGCACAGTTTCACCATATGTTACTCATTTAGGTCACCATGGGATCTCTCACACCATTGCTTTATTGTGTTATCCACGGGTGTTTGAATTGCTATACATATTGTTGGTTTGATGTCATTATGTATCACTGTCCTGCTGTAATGAATTCTGAATGTGGTCTGTTCTCTGGTGCTGTAATTTGCAGAATCACCAACTTCCGCATACATATAATTTCCACAGATACGTGGTTCGGAGCATGGAAGATGAGTTCTATGGAATGGTGGGGATCAGGTATGCATCCATTGAATTGATCAACGTATTTAGTATAAATCTTTAAGTCATGGAATCTGCTTATGCAAAATGTTCTTCTGAATAAGCGCATATTGTCCTGTTTGACCATTGAGGGACTTCTCAGGATATGGAAGGGGAAGAAGAAAAAGAGAGTGGTAGTTAGTACACATCCTGATTTGAGTATTTTCAATCTGGAATAGGTCATCCTTTTGATTTTTCTAGCCTAAAATCAACACCTGGGCCAAATTTGTTTCAAGTAGATGTTTGTGCTTGAATAGATATATGGAGGAAAAATGTGCCCCTGCCAGCATGTTTGACGATTATGAAAAGATAGGAAGAGGTAGAGAGTAGGATAAAAGGAAAACCATGAGCTTCTAAACCAGCTCCTACACAGTACCAAACAGAAACTATAACCAAGATCTATGTTACATGGACTTGGACTCTTCTTAGTGGGTGCAAGTTATTTCAGTTTACCAAAATTTTATGCACAAACTCTCATATTAACGTGAAATACATCTCAGCTTGTAAACACTGCTTACTTTTGAAAGGAGAAGAAATATATATAGTAATATGCGTAGTCTCCATGTCCTAAGAAGGGAAAATTATATGAATCCGACCCTTTGGAATGTAACTGCACCTTATCCAAACCAATATAACATAGACCAACACCAAACCTTTATATTTTTTTAGGCTCCTTCAAACAAAGATCTACATTGAACTTGACATGGGATGTTGTGGTAAAAACGAGACGAATTTAGTGTGCTTAATTGGTTATATGAACCTTGGAAGAGCACGATGGAGAAAAAAGAGTCATCCAGCGGAGCCCAATTGAGCTTAGTTTAGTTTGGTTTGGTTTACCCACCAATGCCCCATTAAGTCATGCTACTTAAATCTTAAGAGAGTTGACTAAAACTTAATGTATTTTTTCTGTGCTTTTCTTAGTTTATGATCATTAATCATCTCGATGGTAGGGCAGAAATGGGATGAAAAAAGGAAAATTAATATTGGGATTGACAGTGGTATAATTTTTTGCAGCTGGCCACTCTGGGCTTATGCCATTCTATGTATCTTTATCAATATTCATGGTAAATTGTGGGTTCCCAAATTCTAAGATTTTGTGCTTTTTGATAGAAGTTATGGTTACATCAGTTTGGCCTGATTAACCAAAGAGCTTTATGGCACCATGTCACAGGTTTGAACATTTACTTCTGGCTTTCCTTCATCCCTGCCATTGTAAGTTTTCGCTAGTCTTGTAGTTTTGTTCCTTAAGATAAGTGTCTAGTCAATACTTCTAACGTCCAATATTTGGCACATGTAGCTTGTCATGTTGGTCGGAACAAAACTCCAGCATGTTGTGTCATTGTTAGCACTTGAGACTGTGGAGCCAAAGGGAAAATTTGTCGGAACTCAATTAAAGCCACGTGATGATCTCTTTTGGTTTGGGAAACCAGAGATATTGTTATGGTTAATTCAATTCATATCATTTCAGGTATACTTTTGTAACTATATATTTCATCTGGTTGACCCACTGAATGGTTAGTTCCCTTCATATGGATACTTCTGTTTGTTTTAATCATCATTATTCTTGCATGTGCAGAATGCTTTTGAGATGGCAACATTTATATGGTCGTTGGTAAGAGGAGATCCTTTCCCTTTGTCTTTCTTCTTGGATACATAAGTTTGTCTGTAATGAAGGGGGTGTCCCTGATCTTTTTACCATGTCGCAACAATTTACAAAGGTTACATACTCGGAGAAAATCCAAGACATATTGGCTTTTGGTGCCTATCATACTCCCATAGATTTTTATATCAGTGACAAATGTTAAGTTACATAATTTCAACCACCCATTTATCTCTAAATAATTTCAATTCTGACCCAAAAAATGATAATACATTTGCATACAATGCAGTGGCCTTTTATCAAAGTAAAGGACTTGTAGAAAGTGGTTACAATGATAAGTGGATTCTAATCACAAAGGACCCATTGATCGACTCTGCTGAAAACGTTTCCTGAACCGATAGAAGTCAATAAAGATATTAGACTACCTAACAAACCAAAGTAAGATTTATTTCAAGTGGAGGGGCTTATTTTAGTCAACTTTTATAATATTGCTGCAAAGATTTTTGGCAAAAAGTTCATTTACTTAAATCAGTAGTCATGAGCAATATTATTTCCAAATCGTAGAACTGAAGTTTCTTCTTTTTCCATATTTAGTGGGGATTTAAGCAGCGATCATGTTTCATGAAGAACCATTCAATGATCATCATCCGGTTGATTTCAGGGTATGCTTCTCTTACCAATTTTATTAATATGATAGAAAGTGATAGAGAACAAAATTTAAAGTTTAATCTTGCAATACACAAAAAGAGACAACATTAGCTTCAAATGACAACATCTAAATGGAACTATGGAGTAAGATTGGAATTTTCATGTCATAAGTCACTTCTGTTAAGTTGTTATTGAATCATCTACTTTATTCTCAATTTATTTAGATGCAATTTATATTTCTTGTAGGAAAGCAAGAAATGCTTCTATCCTGAAGTCTTTCATCACTGATTTGATCTTGAAAGAGAGTCGTTACTTTTCTTTATTTCCTCCAATCTTGTCAACATAGATGTCTTTTCATATTTCTGTATCTTTGCCTCTCTCCCTAATTTTCCAGAATCTCCCTATATTTATCTATGCAAAGAAGCTAAAATAGTAAAATACTCTTTTTAAATGTAGTCTTAATGTCTTTTTAAATGTAACCCATCTGAACTCGACTACTGGAGCTTATTCCCCAATTGCAGGACTGCTTCTTGGCTCCTTACCGCGTGAAAGTTTTGATCCTCTGGATAACTACACTTACTCTTACCATCTTGTGAAATTTGGGGAAAAAGGAGAGCCACCAAAAATTCGGTTTCTCTCTCTCTCACACTTTGTATATATATGGACAAAGGTACAAGTACAAATATACCCCTATGTAAAAGATACATAACAAAAAAACCCCTAACAATTTAACACTCCCCCTCAAGTTGGTGCAAAGATATCTATCAAGCCCAACTTGAACACAATGGGATGAAAAATCTTACTACTAAGCCCTTTCGTAAATATATCAGCTAACTGGTCCTCTGACCTTACAAACGGCATACATATCAGACCCTTGCTCAACTTTTCCTTGATGAAATGCCTATCAATCTCGATATGCTTTGTTCTGTCATGCTGCACAGGATTATGAGCAATATTTATAGCCGCTTTGTTGTCACAATAAAGTTTCATAGGACCATCGTCAAAGAGTCCCAAATCCTTCAACAGGGTTTGGAGCCGCAAAAGCTCACACACGCCGTGAGCCATAGCCCTATATTCAGCTTCTGCACTAGACCTAGCTACCACTGACTGTTTTTTACTGCGCCAAGTGACCAAATTTCCACCAAAAAAGGTGCAGTAGCCAGAAGTGGAGCGCCTGTCATCCACTGAACTAGCCCAATCTGCATCAGTAAATGCTTCCAACCTCAAGTGACCATGATTGGAAAACAAAATTCCTTTACCGGGGGCTGATTTGAGATATCTCAAAATACGATAGACGGCATCCAGATGTACTGTACGAGGCTCATGCATAAATTGGCTGACAACTCCAACGGCATATGTAATATCTGGTCTAGTGTGAGATAAGTATATTAGCCTGCCCACAAGCCTCTGATATCTCTCCTTATCTGTATGCTCCCCAATAGCTCCACTGAGATGATGATTAGCCTCAATAGGTGAGTCTGCAGGTTTGCACCCGAACATCCCTGTTTCATCCAAGAGATCAAGAATATACTTCCTTTGAGAGACAAAGATACCTTTATCAGATCTTGCCACCTCCATCCCAAGAAAGTATCTCAATGACCCCAAGTCCTTAATCTCAAACTCTTGAGCAAGGCGAGCCTTGAGATGGAGTATTTCTTCTGCATCATTGCCAGTCATAATTATGTCATCCACATAGACAATGAGGATGGCAATCTTGCCATTACCTCCCTTGATGAACATAGTATGATCTGCCTGACTCTGGCGGTAACCAAATCTCAACATTGCTTTAAGAAATCTGTCAAACCAAGCTCTCGGTGACTGCTTCAATCCATAAAGGGCCTTTCTCAATCTACACACCTTCCCTTCGGTTGCAAAGGAAGAGAAACTTGGTGGTATATCCATGTACACTTCTTCTTCTAAATCACCATGAAGGAATGCATTTTTAACATCGAATTGTTGAAGAGGCCAATTCAAAATAGCAGCACAAGAGAGTAAGGTTCGAATAGAGTTCATCTTTGCTACCGGAGCAAAGGTTTCCTCATAGTCAATTCCGTATGTCTGAGTGTAGCCCTTGGCAACAAGTCTCGCCTTGTACCTCTCAACCGTCCCATCTGCCTTATGTTTCACTGTGAACACCCATTTACAACCCACTGATTTCTTTCCCTTCGGGGGAGACACTAATTCCCAGGTGCCATTCTTTTTCAAAGCCATCATCTCCTCTACCATAGCTTCTTTCCACTTAGGTATTATGAATGCTTCCTTCTAACTCTGTAGGATAGATATGGAAGAGAGAGAGGAAACAAATGCACGATACGAAGGAGATAAACAATTATATGAAACAAACTGTGAGATGGGATGTTGAGTACACTGTCTTACTCCTTTTCTATGAGCAATAGGAGCATCAAGATTATCAAAAATAAGGAGGGATGGTTCATTACCAGATGAGTCAGCAGAAGAGTCAGAAACTGGAGTAGGTGATAGTGATTGGCAAGGTGGTATCGCACAGGCCGGTTGTCCCTTTTTTCGTCGAGAAAACTTTTGCAAATTAGGCAACCTATGCAGGTAAAGTCTACCATCGTCAACATCTTGGCCACTCATGTCATGTTCTGCTCTTGCTTCATATATGGGTTCTTCTCTAGAGTTTTCCTTCTCCCCCTCAGCATAACAAGGTATTGGGAAGTAAGACCATGACTCCTGAGTATGCGATGTCAACATCTCTTCCTCCATATTATTCTCCCCCTGAAGAGATGTAGCGGAGAGGGGGTAAAAAGAAGTTGTTTCCCAAAAGGTGACATCCATAGAAACAAAATGTTTACGGGAGTGAGGATCATAGCATTTATATCCCTTCTGGGAAGGGGAATAACCAAGGAAAACACATTTACAAGCCTTAGGATCTAACTTGCCACCAGGATGTTTAAGAGCATGAACAAAACACACACAACCAAAAACTTTGGGTGGAAGGGAAGAAACCGAAGAACTATGAGGAAGAAATTCAAGAGGAATGCGAAATTGAAGAACACTGGATGGCATGCGATTGATAAGATAAGCTGCAGTAAGAACAGCTTCTCCCCAATAAAATTTTGGGACATTCATGGTGAACATGAGAGATCGGGCTACCTCAGCAAGATGACGATTTTTACGTTCAGCAACCCCATTTTGCTGTGGAGTGCCAACACAAGTTGTTTGAAAAAGAATGCCACACTCACTAAGATATGCCCGAAATTGTCCATCAAGATACTCAGTCCCATTATCACTGCGAAGGATTTTAATGTTGGTGTCAAATTGAGTACGAACCATCTTATGAAATGATTTAAAGCATGAAAACACTTCATTTTTGGACCGAAGTAAATACACCCAAGTGACACGAGAATAACAGTCAATAAAAGTCACAAACCATCGATAACCAGAAATAGAAGTAACCGGGGAAGGACCCCAAACATCAAAATGAATAACGGTAAAAGGAGAATCACTTCTTTGATTAACAGGAGCATAAAAAGAGCGTTTGTGTTTAGCCAATTCACACGCTTCACAGAAAAACTGACTCCTACTACATTGCCTAGTTAAAGTAGGAAAAAGTTTTTCCAAAATCCCAAAAGATGGGTGACCTAATCTACGATGCCACTGATGCAATAAAGGAAGAGCTGAACTCGTATCTGTTGCAAGAGCTTGACCCAATGATAAGGGTGTAAAAGATGGACGAGGTGCAGACTCCAAAAAATATAGACCACCATGAGTTTTACCACTGCCAATCATTCTCCCCGTATCCAGCTCCTGAAAGACACAATGTGTAGGAAAAACGGTTATGGAGCAATTCAATGAGTGGGTAAGACTACTAACAGAAAGAAGGTTAGTCAAAAAATTTGGAACATGGAGAACTGAAGAAAGAGAAATGGTTGGAGAATAGCGGATAGAACCTTTCCCTGAAATAGCAGATAGGGAACCATCAGCGACTCTGACTTTATCCTTACCGGAACATGTAGAGTAGGAATCAAAAAATGATGAACAACCTGTCATATGATCGGTGGCACCTGAATCTATTATCCAAGGAAGGGAGGAAGCACTAGCTGGGATACCTGTGTGAGCAAAGTGTGAGGATGTAGTGGAAGCAGAAGCCGTGGCAGATGGAGAATCAAGCTTAGCCATCAGGCGCCTGAGAGTCTGTAACTCCCCCTGAGAAAGAGAACCACCACTTTGGGAAGGACCGGACACGGGAGCTTGCAAATGAGTGCTAATAGGGTCAGGGAATATGTCACTAGTAGATTCCAAAACGTGGGCACGAGAACGCACAGGACCACCACTTTTCCCACTAACTTTCCCACCGCCTTTCCCACTACCTTTCCCGCTAGAAGGACGGCCATGTAACTTCCAACAGAATTCTCTCGTATGCCTGGTTTTATTGCAATAGTCACAGCGGAGCAATTCTTTATCAACAAAACCACTTTTATCACCAAGCTGACCTTGGGAAGACTTACCATCCCGTGGAGAAGGAATAGCAATCAAGGCAGAGCGATCCGGAATAGAAGGATGGACCATCGCACTCCTTCTACTCTCCTCCTGTTGAACACACGCATAGGCCTCTCCCAGGGTAGGACGACCTAGCACCTGCACTCGAATTGGATCATATTCTATGTCAAGGCCAGCAAGAAAATCATAGATGCGCTCCTTCTCCACCATCTGGTGGAATGTAGTGGCATCAGCAGCGCAAACAGCTTGAAAAGCCCGATAGTAATCAAGCTCTTGCCACACTCCACGCAACTCAGCATAATACTCAGCAAGAGACCGATTGTGTTGATCCAAGCCCCTAAGTTTCTTCCTTAACTCAAAGGCTTGAGCATCATTACCCTTCCGGGAATAGGTTTGTGCCACAGTAGTCCAAACCATGTATGGATTGTCCAGGAGGAAAAAAATCTGACCCAGTCCAGAAAACTTTTGTAACAGGGTCGCCGGAGGTCAGGCAGCCTCGTAGGAGATCGGAGAGTGCTGGCGAGAGGGGACAAGTGCTGGGTCAACCTCGTCGGTGATGGACGAGGCTTGGGCCAAACTGGGTCGACCTTGAATGGGCTGTCGGAAGTCCAGCGAGTCTCTGGAGAGACCAGACGACGTCGGGAAGGGCCGGCGAGGCTCCGGTGAGTATGGGTAACGTCGGAAGGGAGTCAGAACACCAGATCTGAGGTCGTTGGAGGAGCTCCGAGCCGTACGGGGAGCTGTACGGCGTCGTATAGAGATATTCAGGGTCAGAGAAGGTTGCCGGAGGTCAGTCGCCGTCCGGCGACAGCCCTGAGATCGATCGGTGATGAAAAAAAAGGAGTTCCCAGGTATATGCTCTGATACCATGTGAAATTTGGGGAAAAAGGAGAGCCACCAAAAATTCGGTTTCTCTCTCTCTCACACTTTGTATATATATGGACAAAGGTACAAGTACAAATATACCCCTATGTAAAAGATACATAACAAAAAAACCCCTAACAATTTAACACATCTCTATCCGAGTTAGGACCTGTTTGTCATTCACCCTTCACTTTATTTTTGAGAATTATATCATTTGTTGTTAGTCCCATGTAAAGGCTATGTTGTCACCAATGTACCAAAAGTAATATGGTAGCTTCTGGGACTTGAAATCCTTGGTTCCATGTAATTTCCAAAGCATAACGTGTCCTCCTTGGGTATTCTTTAAATTTGTTAAGAGTTAAGACACCAGACTATCCTATCTTGCGTGTTTTTTGTTACCCACAAAGGATAAAAATCAGAGGTGAAATTGCGCAATCAGCTGTGCTTCTGCTAATAATCGCCTTGTTTTTACATCAACTGGAATTTTTTTATAATTTTTTGCACACCCTCTAACCTCCCATGTTCGATTTGGTACATGCAGTGTTCTTGTTCAGTTCTGGTGTAGCTACAGCACTGTACCTCTGAATGTCCTCATCACACAGGTTTGTTTCTAATTGAAAACACACTAATATTTTCTTTTTTTTGGTACTTCGGAAATTTCGCTAATATCATTTACCCGATTCAGTAGACTTACTTCAGTGTTTGACAATGCTGCAACATCATGTAAATGTGCTTGTCATTTAGAGTAGTTTGTTAGGGTGAAGTGTGCGTCTTACCATCTTTCCATATACCTTTGTTTTGACCATTGTGATAAACTTCCCCAGGTTCTAGCTGAGTTTGGTTTCAAGATACACTTAGTTTATTTAGAGCTTAAATCACGGGAGCAAACCTTTGTTTTGATCATTGTGATAAACTTCCCCAGGATCTTGACATTAATTCAGCAATTATCCAACAGCTGAGTTTGGTTTCAGGAAGACCTAGTTTATTTAGAGCTTAAGTCACAGGAACATCAACCATGAAAGTCGTAGTGTAGAGAACTAGTACTAAAAATCTGCTTCAGCATTTTAAATCGCAATATCAAGAAACATAACAATGTAGGTGATACGGCCATATATCAGCCGATACGTAAGTAAATAATGCTATCGGACGTCCGAAATCCCGTTACACAACAACTGATACGATACCTAACAGCCTTACCCATCTCTTTATATCAATTTTGTTGATGGGTGAATGGGTAGACTGTAGTCAAGTGAAATAAACGAAACATGTATACTGCTGACTTCATATACTCTAGTACATACTGTGGGCTGTTCGATTGTGGTAGGCATCAGTATAATCACGATCTAGTTAGTAGTTACGAGTAACTTTACTTTCTGCATATTCATAATCTCAAGTCTGGAAACTATTTTTGTTTATCTCTATTCAGACCTTATGAGAAGTCCTTACCCTAGGCTGAGGTGTTATATTCCCTAAAATTTAATTTGAGTGACTGATACTTTGACACCCTTTTGGACAAAGGGTAGATTTGATGGAACAGAAAAGTATGGTGGCCTCATGCAAGTGAATTACATAGCCGCTACAGAAATATGAGAGAATGGAAAATTAAAGGAATAGCACTTCAGTTTGTTTATTTGTCTTTATATCTTCAGATGGGATCGAGGTGCAAGAAAACTGTGATTGCTGAGAGTGTCCGAGAATCACTGCACAGTTGGTGCAAGAGAGTGAGGGAGAGGGCCAAACGCGACGCTTTGCATTCAGTTACTACAAGGTCTATATGTTCCCTCGAGTCAATAATGGATGAGAGGGACGAAATCATCACTGTCGGATCTGGTACTTTATCAAGGTGTTCTTCTGCGGGCACACTAGACCACATTGAAGTAAATGTACCTTCAGATGAACTGGGAACCTATTTTGAGCCTTCAAATCCACACCAGCGTGAATTTTCCTTTCGGATAATACAAAATCCATCTGAGCCTTTGAGCAACAGTTCATCGGAACCGCTCGTTGATGGTGCAGAAGATAATGTGGATGATGGAGAAATCGGCAAAGCCATGACTCTTATGGAGCTGTTTCAAAAACCAAATTAACTACCTCCAATTTCAGAAGTGATGTATTTTCCAGATTTCCTGTAACACGGGATGAACTCAATATCGATTTATACCATGGAATTTAGTTTGGTTTAGTTCAACCACCCGTTCTATTGTGGCATTTAAAATGATTGTGAAGATCAGCGGAAGCATATGATACTGAGCGTATAGATTGCCTCTTTTCCTTTTTTGGTGTGTGGGATACTGCTTCATATAGATTTACATAGGACTTTTGCATGCTTTGTTGTGTGATATATGCTCAAATAAAATTTTTCATATCAACTCCTAGGAGAAGACATTGATTCTGCTCAAGTTGGTGAACGTTACCCTCGTTGGTATCAACTGCGAGTAGGGGTAGAAATTTCCAACACAACACGAAGTTAGCGGGTTAGGGTCGGCTATTTCTAATACAGAACATGAATGTGACACGATAACATGTCGGGTTAGGGTTGAGAGAATTTTGACACGAGTGCCCACCGTAAGTCTGGGAGATGGGTTTCATTTCGGGTCTCCTTTCCAACAAAATACTACTATTCGAACCAATAGGAGATGAACATGATGTCAAGACCAAAATTGTTATCTAAAACATGGTGCTCGTTTCCCCCACCTTCTTTTTGGGTTGGAGAAAAGGGCCCTTATCCAATCCATTTGATTGTGTGGAAGAAAATAGTCCTGCTTTATCTTGTGCCCATATTATCAATTGAAACAGGTTGTAGAAGTTGAACTCAATCACCAACTAGTTTTTTTGGTAATGTAGGGTGTCCCGGATTAGCTTGTGCGCACCTTGGACTAACTTCTACAGCCCCTCCCAAAGCCGTTTTACATGTTTTACATGTTTACGCATGAGGTGACCCTAAGAGTTCACAAAAAAGAATCGAACCTGAGAACTCCTTGGGTTATCACCAACTAGTTTTTTTGCCCTCCAGTTCTTGAAAACAAAACTACATATCCCCACTTTCATCATTCTCATTTATGATGTGCAAATCACCCTTTACCGTATACCAGAGATACAGAAGGAAAACCATATTGAAGACTAAACCAGCTCTCTTGAGCAAAATCAAATTACTCCATAAAAGCATACCAATTATCAATAACGTCTCCAAAATACACTAAACCAACCATCAAAACAACAGAGAGAGAGAGAGAGAGAGAGAGAGCTGCATGCATGAAACATCAACCATTTTATAAGGCTACTACTAGTAATTACTCAGTGAGCGCCTCTTCCTTGTGTGTCTCAATTGTAACGTCACCCTGAGGATAAGCAACACAAGTGAGGACCCACCCTGCATCTAGCTGCTCATCATCAAGGAAACTCTGATCGGACTGGTCCAACTTCCCTTTCACCACTTTCCCTGCGCAAGAGGAGCACGAGCCGGCACGGCACGAGTACGGGAGATCGATCCCCACCTCCTCGGCGTGGTCGAGAATGTACACATCGTCCGGGCACTCGAACTCCAGCGGCCCATCCGGAGTGATGAGCGTGACCTTGTGCATTGCCATGGTTGCTATCAGGCTACCTCTGGTGGAGTACTTGACTCCCAACAGAGGACCCATGTTCAGGTTGGGCAGAGACCGGAGGCTCGTCACCGCCGGCTGCTGCTGCCGCCGCAGGAAGGCGGAGGTGCTGACCATGGTGCCGGAGAGTGCAGCCATTGTTGCCATTTTTTTCAAGTGTGAGAAAGAGAGGAGAGAGAGACAGAGAGAGAGGAGGCTCAAAGGTAGAGAGTTGGAGAGATAAATGTTTGGTTTTGGAGAGGGGCTTGTGGAAATAGTGTGGCTTGGGGGAGAGAGGGAAATGCTATCCTCCACGTGTCAGCTTGGCGTGGCTCACTCTATCATTTTATCATCCGGTTCACCAGTTATACTTGTGATTGTGGTTGGTGCAATCCTCTCTTCTTTGAATATTAGCCTTTCATTCGAGGGGGAGGGGATGGGTTCTGCTAACTTCTACGTATTTCTCCAAGGCATCACAGGATTAGAATAAACTGCTCTCCATTTGCAACCCCGCGACTAAAAAACCACAATGGGAATAGTGGAAAAATCGAACACCACGAAAAATGCTTCCACTAAGTTGTAAACATGTCAGTTCTCTAAGAAACAAGAAAGCGATCCCAGTAGAGCGTATCTGATGAGCGTCAAACACACATCGTTTTAACACACACCCCGTCCTTCCACAGCCAGAAGTTCACATAACACTTCTTATATATCCGTGTAAGAGAG
>BPLS01000204.1:534886-603011 GCA_019656275.1 Rhododendron kiyosumense | reverse complement strand
TAATCCAAGTAAACATTGAAACGGCGAGCAAAAGTGACATTAGTTTCGATCCATTTGACAGAATATGTCATGTGTAGCGTTGTCCCCACTTCCAATGGTTTAGGGCTCTCTTGAGTGAGATTAACATGAATGATCTGCTTAAAAGAAAATAATCAAAATCGAACACATGAAGAGGCCATAAAAAATCCACATGGTTAAGAATCCAGAACCTGATTCTTGTTGTATTTAACAAGGATGTTCTTATGTGTGTAAAGCACATGCTTCTTGTTATCACTATTCTTGTCAGGATGTAGCTCACCGACAAAACCTACAAGAATGATAAGATGATGCATTAAAGCAGTAGGTATCATTTTACCATCTAAAAAAGCTACAAATCAAAAGACACTGTTTCATTTTGCAACCTCTAAGTATTACACAATCCTCATTTTGGCCTTTAAACTTCACTTCTTTTTTTGTGACCATAAAAAATTGAGCTTAACTCTGTGATCTTAATTCTTAACTTCCAATTTTCAATGTGGCGTGGTTATTTCCGCTATAAGGAAAGACAATATGGTTAAAGGACTAAATGATAAAATCTCAAGTTGAGTGACCAAAATGAGAAAAGGTTTAAGGGTGTAATTTTTCATAGTTACAAGCAAAGGTTAAATACAAAACAAAAACAAAAAGTAAAACAACACGTACCCCATAGAGGTAGATCATCTGAACTTGTAATCAGCAACCAGAGACCAAGAAAAATGAGATCAGAAAAAAAGGCAACAAAAATTAGGATAGAACTTAAAGAAACTATATAAAAAATTGCGACACAGAAAATAAACATCCACACCAAAAAAAAAAGGCTACGTAATCATGTTCCCCCAAACCGTATTTCGAATGGAGCCACATAATTGGAATTATACAAGTGTCAGTGCCCATCACAATATCAAGGATCCTTACTGGTGCTCAAGGCATCCAATGCAAAAGTCAAGAGGAAAGAGTAAAAATCAGAAAGTTGAAATAGCAAAAAGAAAAGGACATATTCTCGAGCCTGCTAGGACTCCACGAAATACTCCTGCCCAGTACGACACTTGACAGGCTTCCATTTGTTTAAGTATTTCTTGTCTCTAATCATGTTTCTAAGCTAAATAGACAAAGCCACAGGTGGTTGATGAATAGAATGAATATTCATTTTTTACTTATTACGCTGTTATGTTAAGAAAACATACCAACAAAAAGGATATTACTGCTTTTTAATGCTGACTATTACGGAAGTAGCACTTAATTACCACGATCACTATTATCATACGTAAAAATGTATGCAGATGAAATTCTGATAAGCAAGGCAAAGTATGCCGTATGGCCAAAGCATTGTTCAGGCAATATATGCTGGAACTGGGGCCATCGCAGATCATGGTAGAAATTGCTTAATATTATTTCAATTTCCATTTTCTAATATTACAATTTCCATTTTCCATATAATAACCAACTTTATTCTGCTTCGAACAACAAAGTAGCACATCAAGGATACAAGCACAACCCAGTTTCTTCACTAGTGACATAAAATTACAGCGAAAAGTTGCAACTGTCTAGTGTCTATGAATTCTCAGCAAAGATGATGCACTCTCTTCCCAAGCCGGGCAATTCAGAATCTTCCGAAACAAATTTAATTCCAATTTCCTTTTGAGAACCCAAATTTTTACTGCATTTTCCAATCCATTCATCCATCATCAGACCAGTAGCAAAAAGAAGATAATAGCGAATACATACCCATGAAAAATTCGAACCAATAACTACTCTCAACAGCATCCTTAAATTGTTTCACCTTTGCTTCATCAAGTTCGATATCACAAATGGAGTTCTTATCCACATTTTCTGCCGAACAAAGCCAAAGTTTGCCACTATTTTCAGTTAAACACAATAAACCAACCACTCAAAAGATTATGGAAGACACTTTGTTTTGGTAAGTGTGTAGCAGAAGATGCACATACTTTGGAATTTTATGTCAATCTGACTATCAATGAGTTCATTGCCACCGAGAACCTCACCGAGACCACCCCACTTGTGAGCCGCATTGCTGGATTGATGACAAAATGGAAGGCTATAATAGTTGTATGTTTCTTGTGGATTATTGTAAGGACCGACCTTATTTACCCATAGGGTAACAGGGTCGTCCGGTTGATACTACAGGAAGGAACAAAATGGTGTCAGACAACTGCATCTTGCGGCAAGATATGTGAATAGCAAACAGAAAGGAACCAGTTTAACCTATTTCTGGAGAAAATAGATAGATTGCAATGAATAGCACTAAGCTTGGGGCCTTAGACCATATCTAAACTTGAGCAATATTGGGCACAGGTGACAAGTGCGATGTGCAGTAGTAAAGCTTATGTCGGCAAGTCTATTCGAACGTTCAATAAGCATAAGTAATATGGAAGTTAACATGAGCAGTAATACAATCGAGTTGAGAAGGTTTATTTTCATCATATCACAGCATTAACACTATTCGATCCCATTAAACCATGGCTGATGAGGGCAAGGCCTCATCAAGGAATGATATGGTGGAATAAACTGAAAATCTATCAACTAGTATGTAAAATTGGCCGGCCACCAGCCTGGACTTCAATTACCTAGCCATGAACCTTTAACCGGGGTTTGGGTTATGCTTGGGTTCAGCTAGGAGCGAGCACAGGTCGACAGTCTTGGCCTGGTTCACAGGCTGTCAGAACATTTTTACAACCCTAACATATACAAATCGAACAAAAACTAAAATAAGAAACGACAAAGTAAAGAGAGATGGTATTTAGGCATAGTGCTGAGGAGAAAATTATGGAAGGGGTTATGATACAATTGCCACTTTTAGAAAAGAAAATGAATAGAAGAAAGCAAAAATACAAAGCCAATGCCAACGCCAACGTTATGGTGCAATTGCCATGTATGGGAACCTTTTGTGCCAATTATTTTTATAATAACTAGAATTATTAAAACCATGCAGAGAAAAAGATGGCTACTATTCTTGCAGATTCATTCTATAGATCTATTGGTTCGCTAGTTTTATAGCCCTTAGAACATTATAGATTGACTAAGTTGTCAAGCATCATAATATGCTATCCTGAGCTCATACTTTTGTTCTGAAAAAATTGTAATTAATAAGCGAATTATGGAAGGGGTGAAGCCTGACTTAAGAAGAAAACGAAGAGGCACTTCTCCCTTTCATCTCCCCTTTCTTGTACCAAATGAGATTAATGTCCAAGGGGTTCATACCTTTGGGGACAACCAGAAAAGGGAAGTATTACCAGGCTAAGAGTTTCAACGGAGACATAAGGATTGAATTGCTGAAATGTTATTGCTTCCTACGGAGGATTTAATATAGGCAGATAGCTTCCTTGCTTGCCACATGGCTTTCCAACCATATATGACGATTTAAGTCCCCTTTTCTAAGATGAAGTCAACTTTCCCCTCGTATTAACTATTCAAACAGGCTCATGTATTCAGCGGCTCTTCTCCTTCTTTGACTGCTGTCAATCCTATATCTTCCTTCTCCTCCTTAACTCCCAAAGTCAGTATCAAGGAGTTCCTTTCGAATATTGGCAGTGTTTTAAAAAGTGAGGGTTGGCACAGGCTAAAGCATTAGGGGAGTTGAAGCACCTCTGTAGCATATCAGGCATTGCTTTATCTGTGAAGTCATCAGGATTCGTATCTCATCAACAAATTTCTGATTAAATGATCAGTACTTATTAGTATGTAAACATGTCGTTTACTTGCTTATTACATCAAAACATATGGTCGGCTACGTGTAAGATCTTGGCCCCAAATCAAAGCACCGTCCTCGCATATCGCCAACACAAAAAGCTCGAGCAACCCCAACTACTCTAAAGGCAATAAACTACCACACTACCCACCCCACTGTCATGCATATACCATAGGCCCATAGCTAACACTCACCAACCTATTAATTCAGCACTTCTCTCTAACCCCGCTTGTACGCAACCCTCTATACGACAAATTATTCCGTACCCTGGGGCACCAACATTGGGGCAGCCGAACCACACATCGGAGTGGGGCCTACACCCATAATCTCGGATTCCACAGTCCAGTGTTGTAAAAGTTGATAGGCGCTAGTTGGGCAGAAAGAGGCGCCTAACTCCCTAGGTGGTGTCTGACTAGTTGGCGCCTCGGCTAATTTTTATCTAGCGTTGGACCCCCACCTATCGCCTAGACACCGACTAGTCCGCCGCCAAGACCGATTTTTAGAACAGAGCTCCACACCAATTTGTGGTTGAAAAGGGCCGCACCGAATAATTTCTCCGTCTGGAAAGGGCCAAGATCTAAACCCCAAAAACGAAGCATTTCCGTAACAAATAAACCGTTATGTACTCCAAATTTAAAGCAGTTATAGAGCGCAATTGCAAAGAAATGAACATCAACACACATAGATCTGAATACAGATTACATAACGCGAATACAAACAGCCGTGTTGGGATCTGAGAGCTCCAGTGTTAAATTAGAACCATAAACGCAGCTGAAATTAGTGATTTTTTCAAAACCTATCACGCATTACGCAACGCATACCTTGTGATCGTGCTCCGAAGCGAACGCCAAGGAGACGATGAGGAGAGCGATGAAGGCGAAGGAGGGGAGGGATCCGACGGTGAGACGCATCGGGATCGCCGGCGTTTCGGATCTAACTGTGAGGAAGAGTCGGATAGAGAGAGATAGAGAGAAGTCAGAGGCTTGTGTTGTGTGTTGTTGATTACCTTTGCTTCTGGCTTTTGTTTCTTCCTTCGGGAGTGTTCAAAGAGAGACAGACTGTACGGGCTCGTGTTTGCGCATTTAGGTTAAAATTGACCGCTGGATGTGTATATTGTAACGGAGAATAATGTCTTGTGTAACTGTGTCTCTTTAATTAAAAAAAACTCAAACGACGCAAATGGTGTTCGACTTAATTTACGCGTACCTCAATTAACTCAGGAGGACCTATTTGAAATCAGAGCTGTTGGACTTCAGGGTTTATTTCTTCCTTCACCAACATGTTTCGAACTTGGGGTTGTGGTCCATTTCTCATTAGGAAAAGAAAGTGTGATCTTGACGGATTAGGGAAGAAAGGAGTGGTAATTTGTTCACACACCCAAAAATCCAAAAAGTACATAAAGGTTGCCCCCATGATCTGATTTGTTCATTTTGTAAATATGTATGTTATGATTGCTGTGTGTTAAAAATGACAACCTTTTGAAGCATCCCAAGCCCTTCCTCGACAAATACATCATATAACAACCCTTCTCGCACATGACATCCATGTAATCGCGTGCGAGGGAGAGAGAGAGATTTATTTTCAAACCAAATGCCACTTAAAGGTAAAAGCATTTTCTTATTGCACATGTTCACTACCACAAATTACATTTCTCAGTATCATTGCCTCAAGTTTCTTCTGTCAAAAACATACATATAACAATACTAAACAAAAGGGGAACACAGGAGAGAAGCCGTTACAAGGGACATGAATTGCATAGGGAAGAGGACGACGATAAGTACCTAGTACCAACTTGGTCAAGTTTTAAACAATCTCTGTAATATAAATTATGTAATAAAAATAATAATAACGAAAAGGCCCTCCACTTGTATCCCAGGGCAAAAGGGGGTAAAAATCTCGGGCTTCTCCGTGTCTAAAGATTTGCATGCCCTCCTCAAATCTCCGTGCATAGACATCAGTGGTTTCCCCGCAAGTGTTCAGAGGCTTCCTCTGGCTCATTCTCAACAATCACGTTGTTGAGGTTAGGCAAGTACCCTAATCACACTTGATGTTTCGGTAGATCCTTCTTACGAACAAATTGGAACCCAAATAACCAACAGCTCCTGAAACATAAAGAAAGGTTGACCAGAAGTTATAAACATATGAAAGATTTGTATACACAACATATAAGACAGGCCAAATACAGATGTGAACCAATCAAAATTCTGGGACTAAAAATCAAGCAAAGAATTGATAATCATTTTCTTTTTTTGGAAAGATTTCAAATTGACAGCGAATCAAACATCACAACCCATGCTAGGGTTATCAGTGTTTCATAGAAACTTGTAGCGAAATGGAAAAGCTTCAGGACTGTAGAAAATAATTCCATACAAGAAGTAGAAGTAGCAACAATTACAAGGTGGCAAACTTTGGTATGGAAGCTGTTGAACTCACCGCAGAGAATTCCTAACCCAAGGCAAAACATGAGAGTGTATCCAAAATAGAAGCTGGTCTGGAAGAAGCCCGACATCTTAGTCTTCACAGCATAGTAATATATTGAATATAAGTACACATATACAGCCGTTGAGGCAGCTGAGAAAAATGAAGTCCACTGCCAGTGATAGTTCTCAGCATTAAGCAAGAAATACGCCCCAACAATTGTAACGCAAACCGTAACAATCAAGAGAATCACAAAAACCAGCAGCATAAATCCATAGACATAGTAGACCTGTCAAGTATAAACATAAAGAAATGTCATTATGTGCAAAAGTAATCTTCAAAAGTACAAATGGATACAAATCGAAAATATACTTTACCGCAAAACAACATCGTGAAGCCAACTACATGAAACTATAGACCATTCTAACATAACGGAGCTAAATTAGGGCAAACATAACCGAAGAAAGGGTAGGAGCTGTCAAATTGTTCAGCCACTACATGCCTTAGGTTGACCTTGAAAGATTTATTTCATACAAGGACGTTGTTTTGATTTTCTATGACCGAGCATCATAAAGACCCTTGTTTTAAAGTCTTCAAGGAAGATAATATCTTATGAACCCTGAACAACTAGACTAAACTCACAATTCTAACAAATTACAGCACTCAGAAATTTGAATCATGTAAATCATAAGACGACTTTCCTGGGTACTGACATTTTAATTATTTGTTTATGCAAGGCGAAGGCTCGGTTTGGTTTAGTTTATACAAGGAGAAGGACAACCAAGCATATGTATGAAAGCCATTCAAACATGAGAATCAAGTTGTCACATTTACCTTGTAATTCCAGAAGGATGTGAAAACAAAATACATCTCAATGAATATGCTGCCAAAGGGTAGTAGCCCCCCCATCAAAGAAACTACAGATGGTGTAAGGTACCATTTCTTCTCTGGGATTGGACGAGGAATGGTCTTCACACGGCATGGATTGTTTGGGGCACCACTAATGTTTCTTCCCACAACGGTACCAAGAAGTGCAAGGGGAAAAGAGATAAAAGCCCAAATAAGGAAAACAACCACCATCGTGCCAAAAGGAATGGCAGCTAGCGATCCATAGAATATAGCAATTGTATTCAAAACGAAACCAATCCCAAAGCACATAAATGGGAAAAGGGATGCACTGAGGACCATTGATTTTATCCAGTTTTTACCTGACAAAAACTGGAGATATATTATTATATAGCAAAATCCTAACATTTAAGGCAAATAAAACACTAGCTGGATATTGAGCATACCTCCGTTGCGCGAATACATTCCACCACTCACATAACCCGATACAAATGATGTCAAAGCATAGCATAGTATGAAGGTTGTCACTATGGCTCCTCTCCTAAAATGGATAAGCAGAAGTATAAGCACCAATATGAAGCCAATGCTTGGATAAATAAATAAATAAATAATTATATATATATAAAAACTCTCAAGAACATGAATAGAACAGCGAATAGGTCTATCCTGACAAGCAACTCAAAAAAACATGACAACATAAATTATCAATGTAGGGAACTAATGTCATTATTACCCTCGGACAACAAGGAACCAAATTTACATAACAGGCAACGTGATGGGATGATCAATGAGACAACCAACAATAACAATCTATGGCTTGATGACAAACATGTTCACTAAAAGCTACCTCATTAATTCTAAACATACCCGATGTACAGGGTTCCAACAATTGCAACCATGATGACAAGGAGAACAAGCAATGCCAGCTGAGCACCTGTCCCAACAACAGCAGAGAGTAAAGCTAGATTGCAAGGAGGCCGAAAAACATCCCCATGGACAAGCTTCCAACCAGACTCCTCACTTACATCTCTTTCCTGAATATGAGGTCATAAAATTGTCAACAAATTATGGGTTGTCACAAGATATTATCATCTCTTATTTCAGTTAAATGTAGGCCCATTCCGGGGGAAACAACAGAACAAAAATATAAGAAACATGCTAAGGAAAAAAAATGCAAATGTTTGTTTTGAGAGCATTACCAAAGTCTCTAAATCATCATCCTCCCGAGCATATTTTGCATAGTCATTTCTAAGAGTTCGCATTAGTATCATTGACACCAGACCAGTGAGAAAGATAACCATCATGAACGAATTGAAAATGGAGAACCAGTGTATCTGCATCATACAAATGAATCACAGTGAAGTTCTAATGGACTATTCAAAAGTACCATAAACCAACTAAAAACACAAATCCCTGTACAACGTGGCTGAATTCAAACTCAATTTCGTATCAACACACAAATGGAAGAATCAAGATTTTAACAGGCATATAGCATCCACTATTCCACCTTCTTCCAACAGGCCAAAAGTAAACACCACTCCACTGTACGGGACTGGGGGAGAATTCACACAGGACATTTACCTGATGCTCAAAGAAAGGGTAATCCAAGTAAACGTTGAAGCGACGAGCAAAAGTGACATTAGTTTCCATCCATTTGACAGAATAAGTCATGTCTAACGTTGTCCCCACTTCCAATGGTTTAGGGCTCTCTTGGGTGAGATTAACATGAATGATCTGCTTAAAAAAAATAATCAAAATCGAACACAGATATCAAGAGGCCATAAAAAAACTCTAAATGGCAAAGAATCCAGGACCTGATTCTTGTTGTATTTAACAATAATGTTCTTATGTGTGTAAAGCACATGCTTCTTGTTATCACTATTCTTGTCAAGATACAGCTCACCGACAAAACCTGCAACAATGGCAAGATGATGCATTAAAGCAGTAGGTACAAATTTACCATCTGAACAAGCTACAAATCAAAAGACTGTTACAATTTGCAACCTTAGATTATTACGCAATTCTCATTTTGGCCCTTGACTATTTTTTGGGTCCATAAACAATTGATCCTAATTCTGTGAAACTTCCAGTTTTCAACGTGGCGTTGTTATTTCCGTCATAAAAAGTAAAGACAACGTCGTTAAAAGGACTAAATGATAAAATCTCAAGTTTAGCGGCCAACATGAGAAAGGGTTTAAAGGTGCAAACTGCAAAGTGTAATTTACCCAAAGTTACAAGCAAAATGTTAAATACAAGACAGAGATAATCAAAACGTACCCCACAGAGGTAGATCATCTGAACTTGTATTCAGCAACCGGCGACCAAGAAAAACAAGATCAGAAAAACATAAGGCAACAAAATGTAGAATAGAACTTCAAGAAACAATAAAACAAAATGCATCACAGCTTATAAATATGCGAAATGTAAATGACATATTCTTGAGCCTGCTAGAACTCAACGAAATACTCCTGTGTAATACCAACGTTTAACAAACTTCCAATTGTTTCAGTATTTCTCATCTCCAATAAAGTTTCTAAGCTAAATGCACAAAGCTACAGGTGGTTGATAAACGAAATGAACGTTCATTTTCACTTATTATGCTATTATGTTACAGAGCCATAGTGCGATACCAACAAAGAGGACATTACTGCTTTTTAATGATGGTCATAACGGCCGTAGCACTTACCTACTATGATCACTATAGTTATAAGTAGCAATATATGGAGTATGCAATTCTCATAAGCAAGACAAAGTATGCCATGTGGCAAAAGCATTGTTCAGGTAATGATTATCATTTCACTTTCCACTTTCAGTGTAAGAACTAAGAACTAACTTTATTCTGCTCCGAACAGCAAAGTGGCAAATTAAGGATACAAATACAAATCAGTTTCTACAGTAATAACATAGTCCTCAAGACTCAAGAGTTTGATTAAAATGACATCCATAAGTTGCAACTGTCTATGAATTCTCAGCAAAGATGATGCACTCTCTTCCGAGGCCAGGAAATGCAGAATCTTCCAAAAAAGAGTTTAATTCCAATTTTCTTTTGAGAACCCAAAGTTCCAAATTTTTACAGCAATCCATCATCAGACCAAAAGCAAGAAGTAGATTATAGTGAACACATACCCATGAAAAATTCGAACCAATAACTACTCTCAACAGCACCCTTAAATTGTTTCACCTTTGCTTCATCAAGTTCAATATCGCAAATGGAGTTCTTATCCACATTTTCTGCCAAACAAAGTAAAAACTAGCCGCTATTATAAGTTAACCACAATAAACCAAAAGATTATGGAAGACAAGTGGTTAGCAGAAGACGCACATACTTCGAAATTTTATGTCAATCTGACTATCAATGAGTTCATTCCCACCAAGAACTTCACCGAGACCACCCCATTTGTGAGCCGCATTGCTGGATTGGTGACAAAATGGAAGGCTGTAATAATTGTACGTCTCTTGTGGGTTATTATAAGGACCAACCTTATTGACCCATAGGGTAACAAGGTCGTCTGATTTATACTACAGGAAGAAAAAAAAATGTTAGACAAGTGCATCTTGTGACAAGATATGTGAATAACAAACAGAAAGGTCCAAACAGTAACCGTATTCAAAGAGAAACGCCCTTTTGTCAAGATATACAAAACTAATCACCTTAAACTTATTACCTAGCTGAAACAAAGGCCCAAACAAGTGGAATTTCTACCAACAATCCAACTCGTAAGTGAAATAAGACCCAACAGCCTCGCCATCAAGACAACATGGTCGGATATGTTGCATTTTTCAAATTAACGTCAGTTGTACTTCGCAGGCAGCAAAGAATTCACGCAGTCCGTTCCAGCTCAAATACCGGTCAGTACCGGACTATTGTTAATTTCAACTTTAATACATGTTTTATCCTAAATTTTCTAACGTGGGAAAATGACATTAATAAATAGTGATAAATCCAAAATGGTAACCGGTATTTCACCGGTACGTATGGGTAACTAGTAGGAAATCAGTCCCCTATCCAGTGCATTATTCAAAACCTTGCTCTTAACGCGACAAACTACCACATTACCCACCCCACTATCATGCTTACATAATTGGGCCATAAACTAACACTCACAAGCCCACTAATGCTTGAAAGAAGCCCCCGTTACTTCACTGATGCACTCTAATTTGGCTTGTATGCAACCGTAAAACAGAAGGGCCAAGATCTAAACCCCAAGCCCTTAACACTAGCAAATTTAAAGCAGTTTTACAGCAGAACCACAACAATTGAATATCAACACATACGGTCAGATCTGAATGTAGATTATATAATGCGAATACAAACTGAAATGTAGAGATCTGAGAACCTAAACGTTCGACCCAAAAAAAAAAACGCAGCTGAAATCAATTAGCTTTTTTAATAAACACGTATGCGCTACGTATACCTTGTGATCGTACTCGGAAGCAAACGCCGGCGAGACGATGAGAAATGTGATGACGGCGATGAAGGGGAGGGATCCGACGGTGCGCCGCATCGGATCTAACTGTGGAGCAGAGAAGGAGAGAAAGATAAGTCAGAGGTGTGTTGATTACCTCTGCTTTTGCCTTCGCTTCTTAGAGAGAGAGAGAGAGAGAGAGAGAGACTGGACTGGTTCGTGTTTGCGAATACGAACAGAAACAAAGACTTGTGGTTAAATAAGACCGCCGGGGTATATTGTAACGGAGATAGGATTTTGTGATATTAATCACAAATTTGCCCCACGAGTCAAACATATGAACACTTTGGCCCATTTCTCTCTCTCAGGAAAAAGAGGGTGGGATCAATGGTTCAGTTTTTTTGTATTTTTTTTTGCTTTATAAAAAAAAAAAAGATGTCTGAGTCAGTTTGTGAACACTTTGACTAATTTCAAAATGCTAAAGATAACGACGGGGCAAACCATCTAATGGTCTAAACGTTCGAGCGTGATCAATGATACGATATGCTAAATCCTATTTGATGAATTGGGAAAGAAATTAGCACTATTTCGTTCATTCACATCTAGAAATATGTAAATGGTACTCACCTTTTGTGGGATCCGTATGTGAGTTGTATTTTGGTGATATGGTTTGCTTCTTTTGTAAAACTTGTTTGTTTAACAATGAGAGTAATAATTAGCTCAATTGAATTTCAGTAAATTCTTGATAAATCATTCAAGTCTTATGGTTCTAAATTTGTGACTAAAATTTAGAGTCAAGATCAGTGTTATTTGATCAAATACTTATCCAATGCTAAATTGAGTGGATTTTTTATTTTTTTTGCTCGACGACTACATGGCATGAACGACTCGAATCGTTAAATTGAAGTCTTATGTAAGCACCACACAAAGTAGGTGTCAATACATCACTCCAAAGAAATGATGGAGAGGTATGGAGCGATATATCTTAGATAAATTACTAATGCATAAAAAGTTACTTATTTATCACAAGCTGCACATGAACATTACTAAAAGTTGTTATTGTTATTTAAGTCAACAAGGTTAATTTAATAAAAAAAACAAATAACTTTTGGCGACTTTCACGTTAATCAAAGACTAAAATTTTTCTAAACCCTTCTCCCTTAATTGCCGTCCCAATCAAAGAATTGGGTTGGATTCCATGAACCAGATTCACTTGGACTCTACGCATCAAAGACTTTCTTTGTACATATCTAGTTGGGCCTGGTCAGGCCTTCCATTAGCCACTGGGACCAGAATAGAAATAGGCCCATAGAATTACAGGCCTCTTTCTAATTTACATCTCCCCCTTTTCCCAGCTTTATATAAAACTCATTTATCAATGGGGTGATTTGGATTGAACATAAAATATAGGGTTAGTTATTAAACGAACTTTTATTTGGTTGGACAATGCTCAATTTTAAGTTACCGCAACCCCCTTATCAGAACAAAACTAATCCTAACACCCGCCACAAATAATGAGGTATTTTTGCTTCGGTCTCGACATAAATTCGGTGGAGTCCTTATAAATAATGATGAGATTGTGTGACAGACGTGCAGGACACTACCGTATCGTGAAGGTGACGGGTACCGTATCTGCGCTTCTATATTTTATTTTTTTCTTACAAAAAAGAAACACTATAAAAACTCCTTTCCTCCCTCTTCACTTATCCTGTACAGAACTACAGTGTGTGAATCGTGTGATTTCATTCTCTCTCCCTCTCTCTCTATCTCTCTCTCACTCTTTTCTTTGTCTCCTCTCACATTCTTAACTTTCCTTCAAAAACAAATCTCTCCAAATTCACCTCATAACCCTCCTCTACTTTTTTTCCAAACTCCACAAATTCTGCCCCTTTTCGTACATCCCAACAAAACCCATAGCTAACGCATCCCTTAACGATTCCACTGTCAAGCCCGGTATAGTATCCGTTCCTGTTCCCAGTGGTACGGCTGAAGCTCCAAGGTGTGAATAGAATCCCAATTCTGAATAGTATAATCGTTGCTTCGTTTTGATATCTGCGAATTGAAGCTCAATTTTGTAAACTTGGAAGGTAAAGTTAGGGTTTTTTTTTTTTTTTTTTTTATAATTTTGTTTGGGTACAGGAATGGAGAAGTACGAGCTTGTGAAGGATATAGGGTCTGGGAATTTCGGAGTGGCGAGGCTTATGAGGAATAAGGAGACCAAAGAGCTTGTTGCCATGAAGTACATCGAAAGAGGCCTCAAGGTTCGTATGCAATGTTAATTGTGTAGCATTTTGATCACAGTAATTACAGATCTCACTCTTCAGTTTTTTGTTTTCTTCTTTATATTTTGTTTTGTTATCGCTGGCTGTATTTATGTACAAGCCACGCATGCACTCAAAGATCACAGATTTTAAAGGGATTTTTGCAGAGTTTTAATTGTTGGATTTGGATCTTAGATGAAACTTGAATTTAATTACATCAAATTTGTACCAAATCAGAGGAGAATTTGTTATCGTTTTTAAAATAAAAATCAAACAAATTTGCTTTTGTCACCTTTTTTGCGAAATTTGGAGAAAATAATTATGGAGTAGGGATTAGAATTGGGTTTTTGTTGGGTAATTTAAAAAAGATTTGTTGAGAAATAAAGCAGGGATTGGGGTGCTTCATATTAGATGAAGCTTTTAACTAAACATTGTTTGTAGGCAAATCTTGTGAAAGAATTAAGCAAGGTGTGCAGATGGCCTTACATGTTGCTTTGTACCATTTGAGCTTCATTATGTTTTTTTCTTGTGTGTGTGTGGCTGCAGATTGATGAGAATGTGGCAAGGGAGATCATAAACCACAGATCGCTCCGTCATCCTAATATAATCCGATTCAAAGAGGCTAGTATTCGTGTTCCCTCTCAGATTTCAGATAATCTACATCATATGTCAGTGCAAGATAGAATTATCATTCATCTGTTTTGTTATTTGGGTTTGTGCACACAGTTGGTTTTGACTCCAACCCATCTTGCTATTGTCATGGAGTATGCGGCGGGTGGGGAGCTATTCGAGCGAATCTGCAGTGCCGGAAGATTCAGCGAAGATGAGGTTTTTTAGCTAGATCCAGAATCCCAGTAGATTCCTTGGGCAATTTTATTGGTAATTTTTCTTTTTGGTAATGTGATTTGATGGTGTTCTTGCTTTCTGAAATTTCAGGCTAGGTACTTCTTCCAGCAGCTTATTTCCGGAGTCAGCTACTGTCACTCCATGGTAAGGGAAATTTAGGTTATACACTTAAAACTAGGATTGCATGTGTAGCTTTTTGTCTGGCAACATAGCATATGATTGTTTTCCATTGTGCAGCAAATATGCCACAGAGATTTGAAGCTGGAAAACACGCTGTTGGATGGAAGCCCTGCACCACGGCTGAAAATTTGTGATTTTGGTTACTCCAAGGTTAATTACTAAATTGAGAACGATCAGTTTGATTTGCTTTCATCAACTGATTGTTGTTATACTTCTGTGTAGTCATCTCTACTGCATTCGAGACCCAAATCAACTGTCGGCACTCCTGCATATATCGCTCCGGAGGTTCTTTCTAGGAGAGAATATGATGGCAAGGTAATTTTGTATGATTGCTGCAGCCACCATTTTCCGTACGAGGCTTACCAGCCATGGACAATTAACTGTATTCTATTAGTTTCAACCGTATCCGTGTGGATAATTTGACAACTACTGAAGTAATTTTGTCAGAAATCAGGACTAAATACAGTCGGTGATTTAGTATGTTTTATAGCGTAGCCCTCCTTTGCTTGGGACTAAGAGGAACACTTATACCATGTTCTGTATTTCCGTTTGTAACTTCTTGGTGTAGAAAAGAAGTGTTCTTAGTAGAGGATATGAATATTTTGCTTTGTTTTTGTGCAGTTAGCGGATGTCTGGTCATGTGGGGTGACTCTATATGTAATGCTGGTGGGAGCATATCCTTTTGAAGATCAAGAAGACCCCAAGAACTTCAGGAAGACTATCCAAGTAAGTTTCCTGCCCTTTGGTGTGTTGTTCCTTGTCATGTGGTGATCGTATCTCATAAGTTTTATGTCATTCTCTCCAGAGAATAATGGCTGTCAATTACAAGATCCCCGACTATGTCCATATATCTCAAGATTGTAGACATCTCCTGTCTCGTATATTTGTCGCTAATTCAGCCCGGGTATGTATGTTTGTTTATTGAAGCTCAATCAATAATTTGGTTTGTAAAGATATGGATGGCCCCAACCATGTTTGCATTGATATGTCTATTCCATAGCTTCTGTTTTCTAATTAAAAGCAAGTGCATTTTGATCTCTCTCTCTTTTTTGTGTGTCTCTATCCCACAGACATTAGTTGTACTGTAATAGCCTCATAGGTCATAATCATTGCTATTACCTGCATTGCAATGTACAGGCAAGAAAAGGTTTTCTAGGCACATTAGCTTCTGCATAGAACTATAATTGGAGTGCATATAAGTCTTCAGGGATAACTAGGCCCGATGTTGCTTTCAACTGCAAACCTTCAGTCCAACTAAGATGGGCTGTTTTCAATATGGACGTCCCTGTGGTTATCTTGTCAGTGCCTTCATCCATGAATTTCATACAGCTTTAATGTGTTTCCATGGACTGGGGTGATGGGCATTGCTCCTTTATTTTGTGCTGTCTATTGAACACATTTGCAGTTCGGCCATATCATAATTTGTTTTCCACACTGTAGCGAATACAATAGACTGGAAGAAGTATAGTTACAACTCTTGCTTCTTCTTTTTTTTGAATTGGAGGGCCAGTGTTTCATGCAGCAACCTAAACCTAGATTTTACACTATACCGTTAGTGCATTAAATTAGACGGTGTGAGTGTACGAGGTCCATAGTTGTTTCTCTTTCTAGGTGGTTTCACGCAATGGGTTTTGTAACAAGATGAGGATGAGCATTTCCTCCACCTGCAAAATGACATCCTGCTCCTGTGATTGTTTGCGAATTCAAATGTGACCGTCGTTTATACTCTCATCCCTCTGTAAATCAGCTCTGCATTTTTGTAGTGTTTCAGCTCCAGCGGGTTATTGCATACTTCTGAACCATGCTTGTTTTGCAGAGGATCACTATTAAGGATATCAAAAGCCATCCATGGTTCCTGAAGAACTTGCCAAGGGAACTAACTGAACCAGCTCAAGCCATCTATTACAGGAAAGAAAATCCTAGCTTTTCCCTCCAAACGGTGGAGGACATCATGAAAATTGTTGAAGAGGCTAGGACTCCTCCTCCAGTCTCCCGCTCGATTGGAAGTTTTGGCTGGGGAGGGGAAGAAGATGAAGGAAAGGAAGAAGAAGAGGCAGAAGAAGCCGAGGAAGAAGATGAATATGATAAGAGAGTTAAGGAGGTACATGCAAGTGGAGAGTTTCATCTCACTTGACAGGATTGAATTCTCTGCTTCAACCAGGTTGAACATGTTCCATGGTTGTGTAAAGTCAATACACTTGCTTAGATTATGGGCTTTAATATTATGCATGTAAATTTATAATGGTTTAAAGCCAAAGTTTGTGGATCTTGACTGAGTGAAATGTCATGTGTGCTGTGTTGAATTTGGATTACAATGTGAGCAAAGAATGTGAATTTTAGTTTGGGAGGTTTTTCTCCCTATGTATGGATGTCTTATCCTTCAGAGTGGCACTATAACTAAAAATTATACATTTTATAGTTCTTGGCTTGTTGTATACCTTTTCTTCTGAAGTGGGGGTACTATTAATTTTTTTTTTTTTTATTGGCAAGAGTCAGTATTGTTAGAATAGTTAGATTAACATCTTGGAAAATAAGTTGAACTATTGACCTTTTGACAGTGCCCCTCTAACGTCGTCGTACAAAGAGCCTCTTGGGCCCTAGCTGGTGCTATTCAATCATGTGCCAACATTATATTTGAATATATGCACAACCAATTCAAGCCTGGATGTCTTCTCTGTGTTGGGTTGAGTTGTGAAAGGACTAAAAAGTGGAGGAAAATCGTCTGTAAAGGTGGACCAGGTGGTGGAAGTGGTTTTCAGCATAAGCAAATTAAAGAGGATATACTTTCCTTGACATTTTGGCTTTTGGGAAGCTTCCTCGTGGGTTCTGGTTCTTTGCAAACAAAACGAACAGTCCCGATGGAGGTAACGAGGTATCATACTTGCATTTTCACTGTTTTTTAAAAAAACAAAACAAAGAAAGATGAATTTAATCTTGAGGTGAATTTTATAATCAATGCAATTTGGTTTTTTGACAATGCATATAATAGCCTTTTGTCACCAACTTCTCCTATTTGGACGTAACAGTTTCTCTTTTCCCCATTGTTGTCTACCATTACACTTCTTGATGAAACAGATTGATGAGTATACTCAGGGGCAGAGCCAGGATATGTAGGTAGTTGGGCCAAACTAAATAGAGGTATACCTCAATTATTTTTCTTTCGTTAAAGTTTCAATATATGCGAGGGTCAAATATGTAAAATATCGGGACAAATGAAGCCTATCGTATGAAAAAAATTTAACTGATGGGGCCGGGTAACCCCTTTTCTAATTAGTCCCTCCGTCCTTGACTATACTGAAATATGTTAGCGTTGAAGTTAGGCGTGCATTGGTGCATTGAAAGACTGTTGCTTGCGGAGTTTTGTAGTAGTAATCTAACAAACTAATATCCTACGTGTGACAAAAAAAAATTTCCCGGGTATTGTCTCGGACTTTGACGAATGGCGAGAGATTCACTAAATTGGAGATATGAATGAACAATGGCTATATCAATAGCTATAGAGTATAGAACATAATCAAAGGAGAATAATAGTAGTACAATCTGATACATTAAAAAAACAAAAAAACTATTAAGTAAAAAAATGGCTTGTACTACAAATATTCAAGAGAATCATTAATAATGCATCAGATCTTTACTTTTTTGATAAGGGAGTGAGGGAGCCAGTTTGGAAATACAATGAAATATATTATACCTGTACCAAATTATTGGTCACTTTTGCACAAGAATTTTCAGTAATGAAAAGTTTCTCTATTAGTTATTCCTTTCCAGTATTCCCAACATTTACACAAAATCATGAAATTAATTTTAAAAAACATTAAATCAAGAAACGTCAGTGCAGACTCAATCACTGTTTGCTTATATAAAATTTCAGGATGTCCAAGCACATTACGCGCGCCTCGACTAATATTTGTGGGAGCAATTTTGTTGTCGGCTAGTGAAAGCCCATTCAAAGCAGGATCAAAGCACCGTATAGACTAACTCCACAAGCATCCTTGGGAATCTTAGCATCTGAGAATTGAGATGATAGGTAGCCTTTGTACTTCCTCTTCGAGACTTCAAATATTTTAAGAAGTTTTGATTTTTAAGAAATATAGCCTCCGTTTGTTTGGGTGTAAAATATTTTTTTACCTATTTTTCGGTGTTTGATTGTATAAAAAATCAAAAAAATATTTTATCAATTGGATGAAACTGACTTACCTTTAAGTCTTCCGTAAGTTATTTTCCGAAATGAACTTGTTGCCTTTTACTGCAATTCTCACTGCTCAGTTTCATTGATCGTCAGTTCTGATTCAAGTTCAATTTCAATATTCTCAGATCTTCTACTGTTTAAGACTTTAAGCCCCCTACACTATTTTATTGATTTCTGAAAATATTTTCAAGTGCCAACCAAACACCAAAATATAAAAATTTAAAGTTTATTTTCTAAAAAAATATTTTACATAAAAAATATTTTACATTGTATAAACATCGAAACAAACAGAACCATAGTTTTAATTTCGAATCAAAGATCTTAAGAAAGAATAAATTTTGATGTGTCAGAACGTTTAGCACTAAACCAAGCCAACACCTGTACATGATCCAATTGCTGTCAGTAATTAGGTCGGCAATGAAACCATAATTAAAGACCAGAGGGGCCATGTGTTGAAGTAATTATTCAGTGGTTCTGCCCCAAGCCCCAACACCCTTCTCCAACACAAATTTACGTTCAATTTATACCCTTAGTCCACGATTCCACATGGATTTCTGTTGGAGGAGGAGGTTTGGCACCACGTGACGGTGCCCAAGACCACCTAATAATTATTGGAGAAGGCTTCTCAGCAGTTGGGTTACTACACGGTGTAGTTGACTCTTGTAGGGTCCGTTTTCATAATCTATATCGTTCACTTGTAAAACTCGTTGAGAACCTTAATCGGCAAAAAAATCAAATTCATTGTATAACCATCCATACTTTTTGAAGCTCTCAACGACTCTTACAAACTGGACGATTTAGATTATGATGAAGACGACCCTTGACGGGCCTCCTCCCAATTTTTCCACGTGTGGGGTCCGGATTTGATGACTAATGTTGACCAAAAGCAGCAACTTGCACTAGTTGTTGTGTGTTACACATTTTTTTATGAATATTTTTTTTGTTTGGATTATGGATTTAGTCGGTTTATGGGGATGAACGGCAATGAGAGAAAACTGACAGACCCATAACATTTTCAACTGTTTTCCCAAGCCCATATCCCGAGTGATTTTTCAGAACTGAGCGGATATATCCTATTCGGTGTATTCGAGTCATCATATATACTTTTGGATAACTCGGATTGAAATCCTCTCTCTCCTCTCACCCAACACTTTTTCTCTTCAAATTTGAGCCGTTCAAACACGCAATGGACGGCTCAGATGCGCGAGCATGCACCACGTGGTACCCGCTTGGCACTGAAATTGTTTCCCCATATCCCTATCCCATGATCTGAAAAATCAATAAATATTGTATGGGATTGGAATTTGCATTCAGAGAGTATTGATTTGGACTGATCAAGAAAACTTGAATTGATTTGGACCAGCAGGCAGCAGCACATGGGAACCAAATTGATGATGCATTTGTTTAATTGGTACTACTTGACTTGAATGACCCTGTAGCAGTAGGACCTCATGTGAGAGTTGCAAATTTGTAGGGGCAATTAGATAATTGGGTCATTTGTCATTGGATCTCTCCCCCCACCGGCCACCAGCACCACCCCCTAACCAAGTGGAAATACAAGCAAGCAACCAAAAGTTAAGATGGATTCCTCATGCTTCATGTCTCTTTCACACTCATCAACCTCTCTTTGCGACTAGTAAGGCAGGCTCTGTTCCGCTTAACTTTTATTAGTACTTTTTGTTCTTATATAAATATTTTTTTCATATTTGTTAGTTTTGCATCAAATTTTTGTAGATTGTTGATTCATCTCGACGAGAGAAATCCAAAAATCCAAAAAATTTGGCTTTTACTAGAATATTTTTAGAAATATGCAATTTTAAGTCGAAAAAGTAAGCCAACTTTTTTGACTATTTTTTTTTTGCTGAAAAAAGATTTTCCAAAATATTTGGGTAAAAGTAAAAAAATATATTTTTCCGATTCATTTTGTCGAGACGAATCTATAATCCACAAAAGTTTGGCGGGAAACTAATAAAAGCGGAAAAAAAAAATCAAAAAAGGACAAAACTAACTTATTTGGCCTTTTGCTTAATGGAATATGCTCGAAGAGTCCAACTCACATGTACTTTTGTATTGATAACAAATATTTTTCATTAAGTATATATCACTACTTGTGAGGTTCGAGGGAGAGACGAGATTGCATGTACGAGTATCGACGCCCGCCGTTTAAGTTTATACACACAACCTAAAAATGATTAATAACTTAAAATTTTATTAAAAAAATTTCTACACATATAGGAATGGTTGCATAGGCCAATTCCAAAACAAAAAAAAATCCAAATTATCTTGAAGAAATAGATCAATACGTGCGATATTTGAAATTGTGCAGGGGTCCAGGCATCTTGCAACACCCCTCCCCTCCCCTTGTGTCCGCCACTGCTACCATGCATCATGATTGATGGTATGGAATATCTGTAAAGTTAATATGGTAGGTGAGTCGAGTCAATTAAAATTTTAGTTTGGAAATTTAGATGGATTGAGTCAAGCCTACTGACTTATTATTCATCATTCATATGGATTAATGATTTCAAACAGGGCTTAACATCCTAGAGTTTCAACGAATATCAGAAAATTAGCGACCGTCGACAATGCGTTAAAGCTTGACTTTTACCATAAAAAAAAGAAGAAAAAAGTCTGATTGAGTTTTTATTAAGTAGTTGAGGTTAGAAAATTAACCTAACTTAGGTCGTAAAACTAACCAAACTATCAGAAAATTAACGACCATCGAAAATGCGTTAAAGCTTGACTTTTACCGTAAAAAAAAAGAAGAAGTCCGATTGAGTTTTTATTAAGTGGTTGAGGTTAGATAGTTTGGTTAGTTTTACGACCTCAGGAGCAGATAAGAGAAATATAAAAACGAAAGTGTCGTAGGAAAATAATATTGAAAAATGAAAATGTCTCAACGAACCTCCAAGAATGACCGGGGCTTCTAGCTCAGTTGTTCGTATACCCGTACTTAGGTGCTGGAATGTTTTGGATTTGAGCTGATGGAATTGCATCGATATCCCTCGTAGTAATCTAACTACCGTATTAACGTCTTATCGTTTGGAAAAAAAAAATCTCTCAAAGAATAGGGTTAAGAAGAACACAAAATGCCACACACCACCTCTAGAAGTAAATTAGAACCCTTTTTATAACATCATCGCACATTAAGACTTGAGAAACGTGCTATCAAACGACATTTTTCCACGTGCTTGCGTGAAGTAAGGTGATCCTAAGGACAAATCGTTGTTGAGAAAAATCAACTCTGCGACCTTGGTGTGGAAGCACTAAGCCTTGGTTAGGCAAGTCGATGAACCACTGCCGCAACCCCTTGGATATATTGTTTGATTCTTGGAGAAATAAGAGAGCAGAAAAGAGCAAAATAAAGCATTGAGCACAGTATAATTTGGTTCCCCTGGTTGAAGTCTATTTCCAAACAGTAATCCTAATAATTCTACAACGTAATTGAAAACCCAAAACAGTAGTCCCTCAAATATTATTCCACCTAATTTTTTTGGATTTGAGCTGATGGAACTGCATCGATATCCCTCGTAGTAATCTAGCTAATGTAGTAATGTCTTATCATTTGGAAAAAAAATAATCTCTCAAAGAATAGGGTTAAGTACACAAAATGCCACACACCACCTCCAGAAGTAAATTAGAACCCTTTTTATAACATCATCGCACGTTAAGACTTGAGAAACGTACTATCAAACGACATTTTTCCATGTGCTTGCATGAAGTAAGGTGATCCTAAGGACAAATCGCTGTCGAGGAAAATCAACTCTGCGACCATGGTGTGGTAGCACTAAGCCCCACTTAGGCAAGTTGATGAACCACTGCCACAACCCCTTCGATATACTGTTCGACTCTTGGAGAAATAAGAGAGAAGAAAATAACAAAATAAAGCATTGAGCACAGTATAATTTTTCTTACACTTTCCTCCAAACAGTAATCCTAACAATTGTACAACGTAATTGAAAACCCAAAACAGTAATTCCTCAAATATTATTCCACTTAAAAAAGAAATTTGAGAAAATCAACTCTCCCAGACCAAGTAACAATTCGTACAAATTACTTGAAAATCATGCATGATCTGAGTTATTATCTCAAGCATTTTTATCATTTCACAGATAAGGCTGTCTCCTTCAGCAGTTCATGCAGTTTATGCGTCTCGACCAAAACCGATTCCCTATCAAAAAGAGCGGAAACAACCGCGACACCTTTCAGAGTCGGTACGCCAATTTCCATCACAGACCGTGCATTAGAAGCTCCAATGCCGCCTATTGCAACCACCGGTAACCTGGAAGACACGCATACGTCTTTTAACCCTCCTAACCCAACAGTAATGTTGTTCTCTTTTGTATTGGTCGGAAACACGCCGCCGCAACCGATGTAATCAGCACCGTCGATCCATGCTCGATGAGCTTGTTCAGGTGTCTTGCATGATACGCCGATGATCTTTTCGGGCCCAAGAAGAGCGCGAGCAACTTTTGGAGGCATGTCGGACTGGCCTACATGCACACCGTCGGCGTTGCATGCTAGGGCGATGTCAATCCTGTCATTTATCAGCAGAGGGATGCCATGGAACCTGCAAATTTCAACGCACGCTTTGGCTGATTCGAGAAAATCACGCGTTTCAGCATCCTTTTCCCTTCAACAACAAAATGAAGACTGTCAATGATATAAAAAATGTAGTACCAATGTACTATGAACGGTTTCTCAGACAATTCACAAGGAAGGGACAACCTCAAATGCAATGGTACACAATAAAAGGCCTCTGCTTTTTTTCCTCACTAGGTACTCTGTGAAACTTTGTCGCATGGATACTAAACTAATCCATATTAGATGCAATGTACATAGGCGGAGCATCAAAACTTCAGGCGCATGTTGTCACAAGATTTTACACCATTTTTGACAGATATAGAGGCTGCAATCAAATCAAGGATTTGGGCAAGGAAAAGGAAATGAAAGAGTAAAAAGGATCTAACACAGCCTTAAAGTGTTTTTAGTCCTTTTATTCTATCTACAAATCATAACATGCAAAGAACCACCGGATTCAAAGAACAAAAAATAATAACAAATGCACTTCAAGAGCTACAACCTCAGCTGGATAATGGTGGCACCTCCTTCTATAGCAGCTTTGACAGCATCCCTAATCGATCGACCCCACTTTTTGTTCATCCCTGAATCAGTGACAGCATACAAGAAAAGATCATCTGGGTCAAAAGGCCTTGGTCTACATGAGTTGCGGACATCACTCTTAAGCTTAAGCAGATGGTCGAAAGGACCCTGAAGTCCATTTCCAATGGCAATGTCCTTGCTGTAATCCAAGGCAGTTCCAACATAGCGTTTGGCTACCTACAAGGAATCAGATAAAGACATATCACAGAGAGATTCAGCTGGGGAAAAAGATTCACCAAACAAGCAACAAGATATCAGAACCATAACTCGATGAACCTTTTCATTCAATTGCAGCTTCTTCTTTTTTCACAAATCAGTCAACGGTTTTGTTTAGGTTCCATGAAGATGATATAGTGATATAAATGCTTACCCTAACAGCAGATAGCATTGAGCAACCTTTTGCAAGCTCAGCTGCTATACATGAAGCGAAAGTACAGCCAGTTCCATGAGTATTCCGCGTGGTTATCCGTGGTGAACTCAACTCATAGAAATTCTCTCCTACAATATGAAATCACAAAATCACGTTAACAAAACACACACTCTATTGATCCACACAATTAGAATCCAGAATCCTACATACATCAGGCTTACCATCAAAGAAAATATCAACAGCATCAAATGAAGCAGCAAGGTCACCTCCTTTGATGAGTACATTTCTGAAAACAAACAGTAAACCTGTTACAATCTTGAGTTTTTTACCATATCCTCTGATCTATTAGATATACTAAAGCTGTAAATTCTGCTACTCCTTTTGGTCTTTAAAGGCTTATGTACACAGTTAAAACACGAAGTGCAACCAGTAGCAGAAGGACCGATACTGTATGCAACTTACGAAAGGCTAGGGAATCTATATATCCAATGGGAATGTTTCTAATTACCAAATATCCAAGGAATGCAAAGTTATGCATTCTTTTCAGCCGTCTCAACTAGCCTACATTTGAGTTCAATGCATTAACTTGGAGATAGGTTCAATTTGTGGTGACCCATATAAAAAAACCAAAACTCCTAAGGAAAGGGGCCAAGATAAGACGATGTGAAGGTAAGAAATTATGTCCCTGGACAGCTGGACTAGCCCCCATTGCTTGATGAGTGAAAGCACTTGGCTTATATCATTAAATCCCTTCCTGGCAACATGTTTCACAGTCGTGTGTGCACAATCCAACCCAAAGCAGATGACATTGCTATTGTTTGGGGCTGGGCATTACAGGCTTACAGCTTGGTATCAGATACCCCAAAATTGTAGGGCAGGTGTAAAGGAGGATGTGTGACCCACTGACCCTGCAGGGGAGTAGAGTGAGGACTCCTAGCGCTTGGGTCAAGACGGATGAGATGAGAAAAAGGTACCAAGTTTATGTACTTGTCCCACATTGCTTAATGAGTGAAACCATTGATCTTACCCCTAAGGTGGCTATGCTGCTAAGCAGGCCCACAAAGAGGGCACCAAATGTCTAAAAAGACAGCAACCAACTCTATGGAACACAAATCTCTGTGCAAATTTCAACTGCTGAGATTGGGAAGCTTTCGGGGGAGACCATAAATGCCAGGATGTTCTTATTCGATGAAGGCAAGTTTCAGTTGGACGGATTTGTGCATCAATTATTACCAAAATGACAAGTGTGTCCCCTTTCTTTTGTTTAAAGCGGATAAGACAAGCAGTTTTGTAGACTGGGCCAATAACATTGTGTTGACTAGCCGATCAAAAAAACATTGTGTTGACTACTAAGATTTTTGGAATAATTACCTATAGTCAATGCAAGTGTTTTTAAACTGAAAACTGTGGATGATTTTGTTAAAATGGAATAAGAGTAACAACATCGAAAAAAGAATAAGAATGACCACATCTTCTACTACAACGATCCAATAGTTAGGCGGAACAATTTCAAATGCATTTTCCAAGCACTAACCGCGGACCCATATCATGAATAGCTTTTGCAGCAGAACGCATGTCATCAACTGTTGCCAACTGACCACCACCAAGTAAAGCAGCTGCTTCTTTTAAATTTGGGGTAACAATGTCAGCCATGGGCAGAAGATCCTCCCTGCATTCAGAAACCAAAAACGCAAAACATGAGATAGGATTCCTCACAAGAACACAAAGTAATAAAAACCAGAAAATATATCAGAAAGGTGCAAATCCTTGCACCCTGTCACCAGCCCGAATATAGGAAAGGTTAGCTGATATGATGTTTGCATAATTAGCCTTCAATGAAAGATTTATCCACAAACCACAATACAAACTTTAGAGTAGGCCTTGGACTTTTTAAGATGGGCTTTGCCTATGAGTTTACTGAAACAAAATTCTGCTCCTCAACCAAAAAATACATAAATTGCTCTTCTTCTTGTCACAGTGAACCCAGGCAGCAATTCATCAGGCAGGGGATAGGTGGGACACTTCAAGGTGAAATGGTCTCATTAATGTTAACTCTGATAACCCTATGGTTATTCGTCGCAAGGCAAGGAGTGTACAACAAGCAAAGTGGACCATGGCTTGGGACCAACAGTGCAATGAAGCAGTTGCAACTTGTACCTTTGCTACACCTAAAAGAGGGCGAATTATGCTGATAAACAAATAACTAAAGCATAACCGTAAAACATAAGACAACCAAAGAGTGGATAAAGGAACTGCATAAGATCGAATGTAGAGCTCTTTTAGCCATTAGTAGCCTGTATAAAAAGCTGCTTTGTAGTTGGCTTTCTAAATGGTCTACAAAATGTCAAAACGATGAAGGAGAATGAATTTTACCACACCAAAAGCACATTTCTCCTCATGTCACTTTTCACCATCTATAATTGTATGTTATGCTAGCACCTAAAATTCAAATTCCAAACTCCAAACGAATCAGAACTCAAACACAAACTTAACTGAGAGGGGTCTATGTATCTCCTCAATTATCACTCTCTCTACCCTTTGATTTCCCACATTGTCTCCTACATGAGGTATTAATCACATGCATTGTGCAAGCAGGAGTCCATTTGAAAAAATATCAGGACACAAGTCACACGAGACACATCAACGATAAATGAAAGTATATTTATCTTTAGATATAGTGAACACTGCTTCATTTGACACATTACAAATATAATTAAACTTTATCCTGTTTTCAGATTCTATGTTCTAGAAATAACGTGTGAACCAAAATATCCTAAGAACTTGGAAATCTTTTTCCAAAAACCCATGCAGACAGTCCACTGGTAGAATAAGTCCCCATGCCTGAAGTTTTGGTACTTAGAATTCCTAGAGTTACAAAGACTGAAGAGAATTAAATCACTTTCCTTTTATTCTTAGATCCTTGTTCTTTCTTTTTTTCCAAACTTCGCATGTGGTCATATGCATCTAAGTGATCGAAACTTATCTTCCATCAAGGAGCATCCGATGATTGTGATAATTCAGTGTGGAGACAACATCTCCTCACAGGTGTTTCCGCTTTCAAGCGGCATGAATATGTACACCATCTTGCTGTGGGTCCAAAAGCTATATCACACCAATGCTTCCTACTAGGGAAGTATGGATTTCAAAAAGCCATCTTCTTATGCTTCCCGTTGATTCATCTCTTACAAAAAGATAGACCTAGACAAACCCATCATATATCTACCATTAATCTGTTTCCAAGCAAGATGGTCACTTGTAAAGTCTTTATTCTGTCAATCCTAATATATCTGAAAGTGCATCATTGCAATTGTAGTCGTGCCTCCATGAATACAGTAACTACTTTCTGCTAATCAAACTGGATGTCAAGGTGATTGTGCATTCTAAAAATTTAGTGTCCCGCACAATGGAGAGAATACATGTCTACTTTTCATATTCAGAAACTTACACAACCTATGAAGCACCAACACCTTTAAAGGTCGACGTATTGCAGTGTTGGACAGGGGGACACAGCGGGGACACGTATAGGACACGCCACGTGGCATGTCCCATAATTTAATTTAAATTTTGAGGGGGACATGGCTGGGGACACGAGGGGACTGATGGGGACACGGGCGGGGGTCAAAGTGCGCTTTTAAAAAAATTGTGGGGGTCAAATTGTAATTTTTTAAAAAAATTAAGGGTCAAACTGTAATTTTTCAATAAGGTTGTATTGAACTTATGGATGTCTTGTTTTGTTTGAATGGTATTGGAACTATGGATTTTTCATTTTGTCCACATTTTGCCATTTAAATTTGGAAAAAAATTGAAAAAAAATAAAAATAAATATACAAGTGACGTGTTCCCCGCCGTGTCCGTGTCGCCATTTTTTTAGAGTCCCCGTGTCTGTGTCCGTGTCCGTGCATCATAGTACACAACGAAGCACTTATTTTTTAATGTACGCAAAATAACTACCTAACCATTACGCAAATTACAATAAAAGTACTTCAGTATAAAAGCATACCGAAATCCAGCCAGAATCGAAGGACCAGCTAGTACATCGCCACTTGTAGATACCATGACAGGGTCAACAACCAAAGCTGCCTTCAAAGGTTCAACTAAGTCAACTCAAAAGATAGTAAGATACTACAATTGCAACCAGGAAAATAGTATTGTGGCCTACCTCGAACTGGGAACTGCTTAAGACTCTGATGAAAAACCTTGACTATGCCGAGGGAGGGAAGCATGCCTGTTTTTACCTAATACGATTCCAATAGAACATTCCAATAGATATATTTTGAACCAATATTGCAAGATTCATTTCAAGGAGCCAAAATTTTGAAAAATGGATGGCGAAATCAAAGAAACACAAACAGTTTATCCAAAACTAAACTTAACCCAATTTTTTCAAGTAATACAGTGACATTTTTTGAAATATAGGAAGGAGGAATAAGTTTTTCCCCCAAGGGAGCAGTTTCCAGCTTTCCTCCAAGCTAACAATTATAACAATAGTTGAATTAGCAAAGTTTGAGCCTTTGAGGTTATATCTTGCTAGCAATCAATCTTGTGAACCTAACTTCTCTGCCATAGATAGACAAATCTCAACTCAATCTGATGTGTTTATGCTGACCCAGGTTCATTTAATACTTCTAACAAGGAAAGTGGTCCAATTTCCTTTTTCATTTAACGAAGCAAGTGGTCCACAATTCTTGACCGCTCCAAGAGCAAGAATGTTGTCTCCTACACTGTCCTGCAGCTTGCAGGTACTCTTTGAAAGGTTACGAATATCTGAGCAAATCCTTACATGAATTATTACTTACATTTGTTAGGCAATAAGAAAACCAAAGCTTTACTTTACATTGGGTTTAAGCCCTGGGAAATGTGGGGGCCTGATACATTAGTCCTCTCCTCTCCACTTCTCCCCTCCACACAGATGAAGGCAGCAAATACCACCGCCAACCTAAGTCACGTGGTATGTGTGTGCGTGAGCATGAGCAGAATCTTTCAGAAACAGTACAAAGTACTAATCTTCACAAGAGCAAGGTTTGAGAGTGGGTGCGGATTGACCTACCGGATGATAATGACCTAGCTACCGACAATAATTGATGCAACCACAACGAGAAATAGGGAGAGCAAATTTACAAAACCACTTGCCATGCGAAATGCACTTGCGTTACATAGCTTTTGTTTCAATTTCATTTTAGTGAGAAATTCAAGAGACCTTAAAGTTCTCACCATGTTCAGCAAATAGATACAAACACAAAATACAACTACACATGCATACAAGCTGCAAAAATGCTGAAAGGCTTCGGATAACACAAATTAAACAAAACCAAACTATATATTTGGGTCAACACACTTGACAATCATTAATACAGACTTACAACATCGACGTGCATGTCGGACAGTACAGATTTTAATTGCTCAGCAACAAAATCTTCTGGCACAATGTTCACACCCTGCGAAAAAATTACAACTTTTGAACACAAAAACTACCTTCAACACGAAATACTACAATTTTCCAACTCTGAGTTCAAAACCATTAGACCTGAACTCCAACGGTGTTCTGCGCGGTGACGGCAGTGATCACTGTGGAACAGTACACTCCGCGGGCGGCACACGCCTTGAGATCGGCTTGAATTCCGGCCCCGGCTCCGGAATCAGACCCAGCGACGCTCAGAACATGTGGGATTCTCAACTTAGATTTACCATCCGAGGTTTCCACAATCAAACCCTTGTCTTCTTGCATTGCGGCGGAAATGGGTGTTTGGGGAGCTCTGGAATTCGCAGGCGGATGGATCAAAACCCTATATGGGTAAAACCCTTTTGAGGGGACTTGGGTTGCGCCTGATAGCAAGGAATTCTGATACGAATAGACAGAAATCAGAGTTTTGGCGTAGGAAAAAGAAAGACTGGAGTGAGACGGGAATATAGTGGGGAGTGTACCTTGGGGAAGGAGGTGGACCTGAGAGGGATTTGAGAGCAGCTGCAGTAATCCATGCGAGAGGGAACGAGTCAACGAGTGACTGTTTGGCGCGACCTGAGAGGGAGTTGAGAGCAGCTGGGTTAAAACCCTCTCATTTCCCTCCCATTTTATTTTATTTTCCTTTCTTTTACGACAGGTTCCAAACAGAACCAAGGCTATATTTGAAATCTATGAAAAGTGAAAGAAAAAAAAGGAAAATTTTAAAAATTCCCTTATGAGTTGTTTGGTTCTTATTTAAGAAAAAGAAAAAGAAAATAGGAAGAAAAATAAAGGAAAGCTTGGAGATGATGCTGAGGAAAATGGAAAAATAAGGGCGCCAGAATTTAAACTTTTGAAGAACCAAAATTTTCATTTTATTCCATTTTCCTCTTGAAGCCAAACAAGAGAAAAACATTTTTTTCATAGTTTCTTTTCCTTTTCTTTTTACAACCAAATAGGAGAAAACAATTCATTTTCTTCCCATTTCCCCTTTCTTTTATTTTATTTTCCTTTCCTTTCTTCTCCTTTCCACAAATTCCAAACAAAGCCTAAATCGTTCACTTCATAAAACTTAATGCGTTTGATAGTTAAAATCAAGTTGATCAACAACAAAAAAATTTGTTCAATGGGCAAATCACAATTTTATATGCAGTAAATAAACAACAAAAAAATACAAAAAATACGCAACAAAATATTTTGATTTTGTGTACTAAGTTAATGATGTCCAATCGAATAGATTTTTTTTACGAGATTGTTAAGATGAATGGAATCAACGACTAGGGGTGAGCAAAATATCCGTCAAACTGTGAATCCAGTCCAAACCAATCCAAACCGAAAGATTTGGTTTGGTTTTTTAGTAGTATGGTTTGGTCATGGTTTAAAAAAATTAGAAACTGCATTATATGGTTTGGTTTGTGGATTCATATTCACGGTTATGGTTCCAAACTGATCCGAACCATATAATATATATATATATATATATTAATTATGATTCACCAAATAAATATAGAAGCTTACTTTCCTAATTTATCGATTCTATTAAATCCACCAATATTTAGTTTCCAAGTCGTATTCCTATAATTCCTCTACTACCATTACCAAGACTAATTACCCTAACTTTCTATATAAGAAAACCTATTCCTATACTACATCAACCTAATATACTAACGTAGCATTCATCTCTTCCTCAGCCACAATAAGCCATTTATCTTCTCTACCCATAGTTGCCATTTATCTTCTCTACCCATAGTTCTCTTTGCACTCTGCATGGCTTCCGTGAATGTAAGGGAAAACAAATCATGTTCTTGCTTTGATTTTTTGGGTTGCTATTTTTTTTCCAGATCAACAATATTTTATTTGATCCTAACTTTTTTCCTCTATCTTTTCCTGTTAGATGTCAACTACGGAATGAAATTGATTTTAATATAAGTTTTTTTTTTTAATTTATCTTCGTAATTTTAAGTACTTCAAATTTTTTTTTTGAAGATGATAGCTTAGTTCAAAGCAAACTGTGGTTAAAACCGAAACCGAACCGTAGTCTAATGGATTGGATTGGTTTGGTTCTATGCATTTTGTGGGTTGGTTTGGTTCTCGAAATTTATAATCCGTGAGTATTGGTTTGGTTCTTGGTTTACTATAAAACCGAATCAAACCGGACCATGCTCACCCCTATCAACGACTATGCGATCGGGTCGACAGGAACAAGGAGTTATGTGCCTACTTTGTCCATCCTGATTTGTTTGCCTCCTTTTCGATTTTCCATGTCCAAAAATGTTTGCTCAAATTTTGAATTAACTTTAAAATATTTCCTTTATGTCCACTCTCTTCTGCATTGGAGAGAGTGTACTTTCGTCCAAAACCAAAAAGTAAATGGTACTCTTGAAAATTTCAAACTTTTCAAAAGTAATCATTTCGTCCCCAACTTAAAGATTGTACAAACAAACTGGAATGGATGGATATTCCGTGACATCAAGCTGGTAAAGTGCACCAAGGGCAAACCACAGGGGGTTAAAGTGAAATTTCTTATAAAATTTGACCCTCCACTGCCATTTCACGAACTACTGGAGGCCTCTGCAATAACAACAAACGCCAAGGGCAGTAGCGTAATTTACTCCAGAAGGTTTGAGCAGTTCTGCTATTTCCGGCCCTTTATTTTCTCTCGTAGTCCGTTAAATTTTTTTAATTATAATCGACAGTTAATTACCGAAATTGAGATACATTTTCAGCATCTAATTACCGAAATATAATGTTTTTTTAACAGCTATTTATCGAAAATGCATGTTTGACAGATATTTACCGAAAGTTGAACATATTTTCGATATGTAATTACCGAAATATAATCTTATTTTCAACAGCTATTTACCAAAATGTTATTTATGATTTTCAATAACCACTTACCGAAATATAGTGAGGTATGAGAGAAAATAAAGGACCGCAAATAGCCGCGTCCTAAATTTTTTCCACTTCCATTTCGATCCCTAGCCCGCCAACGCTATCGAGGTATTCATTTGAAACAGCATTTCCCTCCTCTATCTCCCTCACTCATACCCCCACTTTCTCTCTCTACATTGGCGGCCACCGAAGCCAGAGCCCACTCACCAGAGACCGATAACGCTCAAATCTCCATCGTCACCGGTCAGTTATTCTCCTTCTGGCGATTTTTCCGAAGTATTATTAATTTATCACACACGGTCCGAGATAGCGGTAGTTACGGTGATTGTCGTCTCGTACTTTCATTGGCCGGTTATAGCTTTAATTTCTAGGGTTCATACGTTGTTTATGTTGTGTATTGCTGTTATATAACCAATGCACATTGATTTCAAGGTTTTGTTGAACGTTTCACCAAATTTGAAAGCGGGGAATTTTGGTTTCACCAAATTTGAAAGCGGGGAATTTTGGTTCGCTGATTTCAAGCTTTTGGTTCACTTGAGTTATGGTGATAGCAGTAGTTATGGTGATTGTCGTCTTTTAGGTTCATTGAATGATTATAGCTTCAATTTCTAGGGTTTGAAATGTTATTTATGTTGAATTGCTGTTATAAAACGAATGCTCGTTGATTTCAAGGTTTTGTTGAACTTTTCGCCAAATTTGAAATTGGGGCCCCTTTTGGTTCGCTATTTTTAATGGATTGAGTTGCTTGAACAAATGAGAGAGTAACTCGTAGTCCTGTGGAGAACTGGGAAAAGTGCCAGGAAGCTGGGCCGGACATTTGAGTTTTAAAAGGAAAAGGCTGGATTTTCTACGTACACTGATACTGATGATTGCCAATCGATCTTGCTGAATTTTTTTCTTTTACAAGATGCATTATTAGACTTTCAATCCAGATTCATGGTTATCTGGGGGCATGTATTACTTGCATTCCACATTCAGAGCATGTTAAATCGGGGATCACATTATTATTTCGGATCACCTATGATTTATCTGGCTTTAATGGCTTTCTTATTTGTCGGTTCAATTGAAGGTCTTGATTACAGGGGCACAGACACAGTCGTACAATGAAGCAGCAGCACTGAAGTTAACGAGGTTAATGAGATGCCTTCACTGATGACTAAAGGAAATTAGGCAAGGCAAGACCAATCAATAAGGTGTTATATAATTATGCCCCTCTTATTTAATACATGGCTGCTCGTTTTCTTTTATGTTTCATTGGTCAGCCGTTCACTATTTTGGGGTTTCATATTGTCTCGTCCTATGTTTTCGTGAATTATTATGGACTTTAATTGCTGTTTTTAGGATTTCGTACCCCTGATGATACTGTGAGGAGAATTACATTTGGCAAGTTGCTGTTTCTGGATGCAATTTCAAGTGGTGAACCATAAGTCGCATTAGGCAAAGATGTTAAGTAATGATGAACCAAAAGCACACGAGGCAAGCTAATCATTGCGTTCTGAAGTATTCTATTTATTTTTCACGTTTATTTATTTGGTCTTGTTTTATTTGTGGTTGGTATGCAGTGGAGGCAATTCAGTTGGAGGTACTAAATGTGTTGATAAACCTCTGAAAGTTAACTGGCTGCAACATGCTAATGCACATGACAGCTTTTCAAACCAAAAGGAGTTATTGAGTTCAAATTTTCTTTTCTCATTGTCAAAACAAAAACCACTTACTGAAGAATCCGCAAGCGCAAGGTATGTTGCTATTGTTGTTTATAACCTGCGTTACTTGTTTGTTCATTGTTCAGTTCTTTTGCGTGCATAAGCTTATGTTTTGTCATTTCCCCTGCACCTCTTGTTAGTATTTTTTTGCTGGAGACGTGCTGCAAAATACTATGAGAGAATATGGAGGAACTTTATTGGAGACGAGAATTCATTAGACGCACTTTCAATGTTTCTTTGGCAATTGCATCCTTGTGGTGTAGGTGAATAATATCATTTCTGAGTAGATTTAGCACATTTCCTGAGTTAGTTCTTTTTTAGTTGACGATGCTCTTGCAGACTCACCGTGACTTTGTCTCTAATGTATCTCATTAGGGTCTACAAACTATATTTTCCCCATCTCGAATCACCCTAATTACCATCTCATTATGGCCCAAGGAACTATTTTTCCAATATTGAATCCACACTCTAAGCAGTCAGGAGTGAAAAATGTTTCCCTGATATTGAATGCACAAGTGAAGTTTATAATTGCAAGTCCTTCTTGTTCTGTTTACTTATAAATGTAGAGCCCTGGGATAAAATGTTTCCTCGGATTTAGGCAAGTTCATATAAATCATATGGTATCGAAATCAACCAATAATTGCATCCTTTTGTTTCATCATCTTATTCTTTCCATTTTGTTTAGGTTGATGGCTTGTCAAGTTCTGAATCTTCGAAGTGTGCAGAGAACGCAAATTGATAAGGTGAGGATACTATTGGGAACCTTGATGACCAGTTGGTAATCAAGCTAATATTAATATCTTTCTTTCCGTGTCACTATTTATGATATTTGCTTATTAATTATTCATCGTGTTTCACTAATATGCAGATTTTGTGATGAGGATATCATAGTTACAATTTTTGTTATGATTTTGTGTGTATGGCGTGAGGGTATCTGTTCCCTCTCTTCTATCCACTTGCTCATGCATTTAATTTTCTAACTATATTATCATTTTATCACATTACAAATACTGTGCCTTCATTGAGCTTTGGTTGGATGCTAATAGTTTTCTTTCAAATGCATTTTTTATGATTGACTTTTACTAATACGCAATCAGAAAGTATATATGGCTCTGGTTGGTGTGCCTGGTGTTGCGATCATCTTCCTCATGCGGTGTTTACCTCCGGGTATTTATCCTTTTGGCAGGCTTGGCAGGTTCTTTCCAGTGGTCAATTGTCTTGCAGGAACTATGTAAAAGCTGGAAAAACTGTACCAGTTCTTAAGGATGTTAGTATTCAATCATCACAGAATGTCAGAAGAACTACCCAGCAAAGCCCATCTGACATAGAGAACAAATTGTCTGGACATATGCCAACACACAAGGACTCAAGTGGAACAAATGCAAAATTTAGTAGTGAACCCACAAAGTGTATGGGCACTTCTTTTCCATTTCATCCAAGTGAAATGGATGGAGCTGGAAAGGTTGCAAGGGGACAAAATGAGGGGTACAGGTCAACAGTCAACAGTTTCCATGCACAAACTACAAATGAAACTTTCAGCAATCATATGGCGCATACAAACCAAGCTAATGGACTATCTCAAGCCTGTATTGATGATGATGACATACTTGAGGTAATTTATTACTTTAGCTGATGACACAAGAGAGAGAATCAAATGAAAATAAACTTTCACGAGAACCTTATAATTGAGGTAAACTTGACAAGAAATCATTCAGGTTGGGACTCTCAAGTTATTTCCATTTCCATGTTGAATAGAGAATCAACCTAGGGATTGGTTTCGCTGTCGTCTTTTTTTATATAATACTAGAAACTTGGTTGTCATTACTCATTAGGGTGAACTCCATCTCTTTTGCCATTTAAATTTTTTTGTTTCTGAGCATACTATTTTGTATCTTACATTGAACTTTGTGATGCAGAATATTGACGTGGACCAAATAGTTATGGAACACTACCAATCGACTTGTACACCTCAACCGTCAATTTCAAAGCTTCCACCTATTACTCCAACTGTAGATAGAAATGATGCTTTGAGAAATGAGGAGACATGTTTGCCATCGGAATTGTGCTTGAACTGCAGTCATGGTTTTAGGGTATGTATAGTGGTTTTGTTATCTTAGTTATTTCAATGCCTTCTCAATTTTCTCACAGCAGCTAAAGTCTGATTCCTGAGAATAATACAGCTAGGACTCTGTCCAGAAGCCTCAAATCATTTGCAAGATATGAAGGACATGCTAATTGCCATATCAAATGATCTTCTCGACAATGTTGATTTGAGTACAGATCAGATAGATAAGCTTCGCCAAGATAGGTCTGTCTGCCTCTCCTCCTGTTTTGGATTATGTTTTTCACATAGGCCAGAAAGGCCAAAGTTCATATGAGAAGAACACATGTCGAGATGAAGAGGCATAGGAATCCTGGGAAACTAGACCCATCACCAATGATCCAAAGTGGATTTTATCGCTTAATTGCCTAGTATTCTTATCCTTTCTTTCATCTTTTTCTCATTTTCTTTCCCCCTTTATATGTATACTCTAGTTGGTGGATGTTGATCTACTGGCCAAATCTATGCGTTGTTCCCATTCATCTTCATGCTGTTCTTCTTGCAAGATACAAGAGATACCATATTCGTCTAATACATGTCTCTATCTGACCATTAGGTTGCAGCTGAATAAGCAAGTTCAACAGCTTGAGAAATATCTTCGAAATATGTCAGTTAATGACGAAAGACAAAAATCCCAGTTTTCTGCATCCACAGCCCCACCTAGGGCTTTTCAATATGAAACCCCTCCAACATCTGCATTCAGGATTGACTCCATGAGATCCGATGCCCAGTCTTACATCTCTAACGGGCCAAATGGAAATGATAGGTGGAATTCATTCTCTTCCGTGGATGGGTTTGGTGCTTCCTCATTCCCTGTGGAGCGAGAACAGTACATTCCGAAGTATTCTGATGTCAATTATATAGAAGGTTCAAATGACAAAATGTGGAGTAGACGGGATTTCCCTTGGACAAATAAACTGGAGGTGTGTACCACATCAGTGCAAAAACCTCCCTTTTCTTTTGTTTCTATGGGTCAACTTCTTTCAGTCATTGTCATTCTCATTTTTTGATGTGTATGGAAGTGTATATTGTTTTGTACATCCCTGTAGATATATAAAGTTTGGTATGGTTGTATTTTTTCACAAGGTTGCACCCCTTCTGGCATCTTTAATGATATGTTGGTATTACTTATCGAAAGGGGAAAAAAATGTTTGTGGTGGTTCTGCTCTCAGGAATGTAACAAGACGTATTTTGGAAATCACTCCTTTCGCCCCAATCAGAGGGAGGTGATCAATGCTTCAATGAGTGGGCATGATGTTTTTGTTTTGATGCCAACTGGAGGAGGAAAAAGCCTGACATATCAGGTACGGTAGTATCTTTTCATATTCCTCAATGAAGGTGCTTGATTATGGTCGTGCTAAGAATATGTTCCCAGATTATTTATAGCCATCTGTTACGAATTTTGGATCTTATAAGATGAAGCTAATAAATTATAATAGCAAAAACTTAGAGTGTGCTGTTTAATGTTTTTTTCCATGTGGCTTTACGCTATATAAATATATAAATAAATACTAATGGTTTGCTCTAAACTTCCTTACAAATGCATTTGATTTGACGTTCCAGTTTGTGTTTAGTAAAGCAAGGTTTATCTTCCCGAAAGGTGCAAGTGTTAGTTGTCCTACTTTGGTAGATTACATGATGGATTGATGGGTGTTACGCACTTAATTTTAGTGCAATTTTTGTTTAGTTCTTTTGGAACTAGGATATTTTGGGTCTGGAAATGTTTTGAGAATGGTTTGCTTGCAGCTCCCTGCTCTTATTTATCCAGGAATAACATTGGTAATTTCACCTCTCGTGTCACTCATCCAAGATCAAATAATGCATCTATTGCAGGTACTGAATGCTAGATTTTGAGTTTGGGAACACCTTTGTTTTCATCTGGTTTCATAAGATGTCTTACCTAACATGACAATTTTTTCCCTGAGTTTCGCTGTAGGCTAATATACATGCTGCTTATTTAAGTGCGAATATGGAATGGAGTGAGCAACAGGAGATTCTGAGAGAGCTTTGCTCAGATTATAGCGACTACAAGCTTTTATACGTCACACCCGAGAAAGTTGCCAGGTAAGTGATGGTTATTTCACTTTGTAATGATTTCCACAAATTTTGGTAGCATTCCTCTCTCAAACACCTTAAACATAGTTAATTATGTAGACATAAAAATTGAAATGAATCACTAGCCTTCTAACATATGACGAGTTTCTTCAAAGCCAGATATTACTAATCAGATAATTGTTAAAGATCTGTTAGTACTTTAGGGTTGAACTGCATTAAGTGCCAAAGATTCTTATGTTTTTTTCTTTCAAGTGCAGGAGTGATGTTCTGATACGAAATTTGGAAAGCCTACATGCTCGTAAATTGCTTGCTCGGATTGTTATTGATGAAGCTCATTGTGTAAGCCAATGGGGCCATGATTTCAGGCCAGACTATCAGGTTGTGGCTTTTATAAAGGGTTTTTAAGACTCTACGTTGGAGTTCAAATCCTAAGTTTAATAACTTGCTGTTTCTTGTCCAGGGTCTTGGTATCTTGAAACAGAAGTTTCCCACTACACCAGTGTTGGCTTTGACTGCAACTGCCACAGCTAGTGTCAAAGAAGATGTAGTGCAGGCTCTTGGTCTTGTTAACTGCATTGTTTTTCGGCAAAGTTTCAACCGTCCAAATTTGAGGTAATTCTCGAATGGAAATTCGGGTTGCTGAAAGTTGAAATGATCTCCCTTTTTGAATTTCACAACTGTGCTTTCTGAATATCACAGGTATTCTGTGTTTCCCAAGACAAAAAAATGTGTTGAAGACATTGACAATTTCATTAGAGAAAAGCATTTTGATGAATGTGGAATTATATATTGTCTCTCAAGAATGGACTGTGAAAAAGTTGCTGAAAAATTGAAGGTTCGTCCCTTCATATGCAAGCTTTATTATCTTACGTGGAAGGATTGTTACACTTGGATGATAGATTCATGAGCCTCCTCAATATCCACAATTTTTCTGCAGCTAGTTGATTGACGATTATAGTAAACTTGGGTTTTACCTTCTTTATAGTACATCAATGTCATTTATGCTGGTATGCCCTTGAGTCGGTGTCTAATTGAAAACTTGAGATAATCTTAACAACATGTGATAAGATGACAATTTGTTCATATTCCTGCCTTTTGGATCTTCATTCCTTCAGCTTCATGTGGCCATATCAGTGCTTCTTAGCTTGGCATGACCAATGCAGTCATGAAAGTAGTTCATTTGGTGCCACTGTAGACTTTGGTTTTGCATTGCATGTGATACGATGGTCGTCATCTTGATCGTCCTCCTTTTTAAGTTTTTGTGTCAGTAACACCTGTAGGCAAACTGACAAGATTCCATGAGGGCGCCATGTGGACAATATGCTATGTTGCGCCTTGATCAGTCATGTTTAGGATACTTTAAGGTGCTTGAGGTTTTGTTGCCACGCCACAGGTGACAGGCTGTTTCGGTTAACCATGTCATGGCATGCCCCATGAGATTGGCTTTGGCAATCACAGCTTTGGACATCGTTGGCCGACTCTAATACCAGGTTAACTAGAGGACAGAGTAAAAGAGGCAATAGGACACATTTCACTCTTGTCGTGGGGCAGTGCATTGGACACATGTCCTATTTTTCTATTCTTCCTCAAAACATGCCGGCTTTCAGTATGATACTCATTATTTTTCCTTAAATGGATGGACGTTTTTCATACACAACCAGAAAAGAATTCCATCTTCTCTATTTCTCTCTCTATCCCTCTCCTCTATGACAACCTCTTTGCAGGTAATATTTCTCAGTTCTCAAAAACCGTTGTTAAACATTTTCAGTTCTGATCTGAAGGTTTTTGGAGACCCTTTTGTCAAAATCGATCAGATATAGATTTCGATGGATTAGTCGTGGGCATCTTTCAAGGACTATTGAACATGTTTCTTCACCGAATTGCAATGAAATTTGGTTTTTCCTTGATACTGCTGCACTCTAATTATTGGTTGTATGGGCAAACAATGCACTCTAATGATTAATGAACAGTCCAAAGGAACAAGGAAGTCCATAATCCCATGCTGGCAACCTTATATGCAGGGCTTTCTATGAAAGTGAGAAGATTTTATGATGGTGGCGGTTCATCCCCTTTTCAACCATATATAAATTGTTATACCTCAACAGTGAACTTGAGACTCCTGATTTCCAGATCTTAGTAAAAGCTTGAGGCTAGAATGTACTAGTCAAAAAGTGTCAAATGCCTGAAAAATATTTTTGATCATTTATGAGAAGTCATTCAACTCTCAGGAATGCGGGCATAAAGCAGCTTTTTACCATGGGAGTATGGATCCTGCTCAACGTGCTTTTGTTCAGAAACAGTGGAGCAAGGACGAGATCAATGTTATATGCGCAACCGTGGCATTTGGAATGGGTATGTTGTGATGAGTCATGACATCTGGTGATGCCTTTGAATCTATCACATGCATATATTTTAACATTGATATTTCAGGTATCAACAAACCAGATGTTCGCTTTGTTATTCATCACTCCCTCCCTAAATCCATAGAAGGCTACCATCAGGTATACATGTGAGAGCCATTGGATTTTGCTTAATAGTAATGTCACTCTCGTTTGGTAAAAATATACAATGATATTAATAACAAATAGCTAATATGGGATATCATTGCTACAGGAATGTGGTCGGGCTGGCAGAGATGGTCAGCTTTCATCTTGCATTTTGTATTACAGTTATAGTGATTACGTAAGTTACTCTAATCTAACCCAGCTTTATTCTACCTAACTCAGGAAATTGGAACCCTGCAATTGGACATTGGCTGTGGTTGACATCGGGATATATGCTTTTTCTTTTGCTTTCATCCTATTCTTTTTTATATCAGTTAAATTTCAAAGATTTGCTCCATATTCGCAGATCAGACTTAAGCATATGATCACTCAAGGAGCTGCGGAGCAAAGTCCTTGGACATCTGGTTCTAAGAGCACAAATATGGGTAATCCAGGAAGGATACTGGAAACAAATACTGACAATATCCGGAGAATGGTACTTCTCAATATCATTAAGTTCTTGCTGTCATAGTCATTTTTTCAATGAACAAATTTCTGTGACTGTACTATTTTCAGGTCAGTTACTGTGAAAATGATGTGGATTGCCGACGTCTCCTGCAACTTATTCATTTTGGGGAAAAATTTGATTCTTTCAACTGCAAAGGAACATGTGACAATTGTTCCAAGACAAAAAGCTTTATTGAGAAGGATGTCACTGAGATTGCAAAGCATTTGGTTAGGAATTATACCATTTTCTTTGGTTTTTTCTTTTTGCCCAATTGATAGTTTTCCTGTGAAAAATACATAATATGCTTTTAATTTATGTACATCTTTGCACTTTGTGGATATCTCCTGAATTTGCTGCATTCTATACAATGCTTAGGTTGAAATAGTGAAGTCAACAGGGCAACATTTCTCATCGTCTCATATCTTGGAAGTCTACAGGGGTTCCTTAAACCAATTTGTAAGTTTGGTTGGTTGAAAATTATAGTTGTTTCATTTCTTTCCCCCCCTTGTTTTTTCATTCTAATGTCAATACCTAGGTGAAGAAACACAACCATAATACTTTGAAGCTGCATGGGGCCGGAAAACATCTTGCCAAAGGTGAAGCTTCCCGCATATTGCACCATCTTGTTGTAGAGGATTTTCTTGTGGAGGATGTAAAGAAAAGCGATGTTTATGGATCCATATCATCTGTAATAAAGGTTTGGCTTTAGTTATATTTGTTATTAAAACTTTTGTGCTATTGCCAGCAGCAAATCATTGTTTCTTTTTCTGAATTTTCTGGATTTGTGAGCATATGTCTGGGAACTGCTGTTTTCATTAGAATTTATGGTCTTCAGGTGAATGCATTGAAGGCTTACAATCTCAGCGTTGGTGGCCAGAAAATCACATTAAGGTTTAGTTTTTTTGTGCCTCTGATATATTTTTGTGTTCTGTCATCATTGTTGACTTGTCATCAACATTTTTATGTTGCTAAAAGGTGCAAGTTAAATCCTTTAAGTCATGTTTAAGAAGTTCTTCGTAAGGTTAAAGATGTTTTCTTATCGTTGGATACCATTTGTGATTACTTTGATATCAGTTGGACTTTATGTTGCACAGGACAATTTACAACCACCATGCCTCTGTGTTTAAATCTATTAAACATAACTTCATTTGGAATGATTTATGTGAAAAGTATGAAATACTAGAAAAACTTCATTTCAAGTTTATACACTTCAAAAAACAATAAAAATAAGTTTTATGATAGCATCTACAATGTCAAAATATCTGAGAAAGAAGCGACTTTTGAAATTTTCGTCTTTGGCCCCAAAAGGAATGGAGTCCTCCATGTTTCGACAACCCGTGTTATCTTAGTTTACGCATTCCGATCAATTTAACATAGACTTTACGGAAGGTTCTTTAATTCACACTGAAATTTTCTGCTTCAGTTATACATGAACATTTGGTCTTATCTCGGCTGACTTGATGCACAGATTCCCTTCCTCCATTAATGCATCAAAACAGAGTAAATCTGGAGCAACTCCAGCTAAAGGCTCACTAATATCTGAAAGGCAAAGTCCTCCACTTAGGGAGACTCCTCTCCAACCTCTACGCGAAGTTGACTCAGTATGTTTGGATCCTTATTTGTCTATTTCTCTGTACTCCCTTTGTCTTCAAGTTCTGGCTGTTGAGATCAACATTTGTCAAATGTACACAGAACCTCTCAGCCAAACTGTATACTGCTCTGCGGAAGCTTCGAACTCTTCTTCTTAAAGAAGCTACGGAAGGGGTCAATGCATACCATATATTCGGGTGAGGTCTCATCCTGCCATTTGATGGTATTGCCGCTGGTTGCGGCCTTCTCCTCCTCCGATTGTTTCTTGTAAAGATTTTTGCTCTATGGTTCACCACTTGATTAGCAGGAGAATGGTGGACGGTAAATAAATAAAAAATTCCCTTTCATATGTTGTTTATAAGGAGAATGGTAGTAATTTCCAGAAACTAAACTATCTGGTATAGTGAGCATATAAACTTAATTTTTGTTTCTTGCAATTCACCTAGAATTTGAATTCCAAGTTCACCCCTCTTTTATTACAATTTGTTCTTCAGCAAATTTCTTTTATTAAAACAAGTAAGGTTAACTATAGGCAAATACAATTCTTTTTCCTGTCTTGCACATTTTTCATCCTAATCATATGCATGCGAGAAAATAAATTGTGTATTATCCCTTTCCTTTGTTACACTTCAGTTTCTACCGTTTGCACTTTCTAGCACTCTTTTCTACGCTACCTAATCAAACAGACCCCTAGGTTTACTATTGGAAATATTCAGCTTTTTCTAGAGTGTTTGGTTCAGCATGTAGAAATTTTTGTTCCCTTGCCCTTTTATCTTGGACCTTCAACAGATTTCATGACCAAAATTATGTGTTGATCTGCGCTGTCTCTTGTCTCTGAACTTAGAAACTCCACGCTGCTCAATATCAGCAAGAAAATTCCCAGAACTAAGGAAGAACTTCTTGAGGTTAATGGCATCGGCAAGTAAGTTCTAAGTTCATGTTATAACACTTTTATAAACAAGGTTATATGGAAGCGCTTTTACTTAGCTAGCGTTTTATGCTCCATTTAGTGTGAAGTTAAGCAAGTATGGAGATCGGGTGTTGGAAACGATTGAAGCTACAATCAAGGAATATTACGGGGCAGAGAAAAACAGCAGCGGTAGTAATGGCAGTTCTGATTCAGCTAAGAGGAGAAGAGACGGGGCCAAGGTTTCAGGTGGAGGTTCTAAAGATGGTGGAAATTTCATGGAAAGCACTGGACGTTCGAAGAAAAGAGTAATGAAAAAGCCAATCATAAGTCCCCAGTTTGTCAATTTTAGTGAGTCGGACTATTATGACGACTCTCTGAATGATCCTGATTTTGATGGTTCCAACTTTGACATCGAAAATAATGTCTCGGATCCACCGGTCGACCAGAACGGAGGAAGAGTCTTACCCTCATGGTCAATGCCACTGCCATGAAACAGAGGGCATATCCCGTTCCATTTGGCTAGTTAAATTATCATCATCGGCATTTCACGCTTCATCTTTGCTTCCTTTTTAGGGTGAATCTTTCTTGCCAATACATTTTATGCTGCTGGAACAAGTTTCTCGTTCCACGGGCATGATCGAGAACATGGGTTTACTAATACATTTTATGCTGCCGGAACAAGTTTCTCGTTCCACGGGCGTGATCGAGAACATGGGTTTACTGTATGTTTATCAAAGCTCGGTGACATATAGCAGTTCTGTATGTAACAGGATGGTGTATCTTAAACTTGCTAGTTGCTGCCAGTATTCACAGTTTTTTTTGATAAACACCAGTATTCACAGTTGATGGGGAAGATAATTCAAGAATAGAATTTGTTCTTTTTAATCCTAGAATAGTATGTGTTGAGCTACTGGTTTATGTTTCTAACTGAAGCAATGCTATTTGTCGAAATACTTCATTGATTTATTCTTCTCACAATGAGGTACAATATATAGACTGGATACAAGGTAAAATAAGGAAAGAAAATAAAATCAAATCAAAAACCCTAATTGATTCTACCTAATCAAATCCCTAATTGATTCTACCTAATTGAGTATCTTCCTAATTACATGCAATACATTAAATACAGTCAACACTCCCCCTCAAGCTGGAGCATAAACATCGTGTACTCCTAGCTTCTGACAAATAGTATCAATGGAAGTTTTGGGAAGTGCCTTGGTGAAAATATCAGCAAGTTGAGAACCTGAAGGAACAAAAGGAGTGCTAATATCTTTAGATTCCACCTTTGACCGAATGAAATGACAATCAACTTCAATGTATTTGGTCCTCTCATGGAATACTGGATTATTAGCAATGTGGATAGCAGCTTGATTATCACAATATAGAGGAGTAGGACCATGGACCAGGATCCCAAACTCTTGTAGAAGTGTGCGCAACCAAGTCAACTCACCAGCGGTATGAGCCATTGCTCTATACTCTGCCTCAGCACTAGAACGTGCTACAACTGATTGTTTCTTACTTCTCCATGTCACAAGATTGCCTCCTATAAATGTGCAATAACCAGTAGTAGAACGACGATCAGCAGGAGATTCTGCCCAGTCAGCATCTGTATATCCTTCAATACGAAGATGTCCAGATGATTTGTAGAGAAGTCCACGTCCAGGAGCATTTTTGAGATACTTCAAGATACGAACAACTGCCTCCATATGAGGAACTCGAGGACGAGTCATAAATTGACTAACAACGCTAACTGCATAGGAGATATCGGGTCGAGTAATAGTTAGATAAATAAGTTTTCCCACAAGTCTCCGATACATCTCAGGGTCGTCAATCAGCTCACCATCTTCTGGCATTAACTTAAGATTAGTCTCCATAGGAGTAGCTACAGGTTTAGACCCAATATAACCTGTATCTTTCAAGAGATCGAGAGTGTATTTCCTTTGTGATAAACTGATACCCGCTTTGGAACGAGCCACCTCAATTCCAAGGAAATATCGAAGCTTGCCTAGATCTTTGGTAAGAAAGCTAGAACCAAGATGGCGAATTAGTGTTTGAATCCCAATACTATCACTACCAGTGATGACGATATCATCCACATAAACCACGAGAATCACAATACCACGAGTGGTCTTTTTAAAGAACACGGAGTGATCAGCTTGACTCCGAGTCATACCATGAGAAATTATAGTATTGCTGAATTTATCGAACCAAGCCCAGGGAGACTGTTTGAGGCCATATATAGATTTGTGAAGACGACACACACTCTCCCCCTTGGACTCAAAACCGGGTGGTTGTGCCATATAGACAGTCTCAGACAGATCCCCATGTAGAAAGGCATTCTTGACATCAAGTTGGTGGAGAGGCCAATCAAGATTTGCCGCAAGAGAGATAACAATCCGTACAGAATTAAGTTTGGCCACTGGAGAAAAAGTCTCAGTATAATCAAGCCCATAGGTTTGGGTGAAACCTTTGGCCACAAGACGAGCTTTTAATCGATCAAGAGTACCATCGGGATTTTGTTTGACAGTAAACACCCAACGACAACCAACAATATGTGCTCCAATAGGCTTGGGAACAAGGGTCCAAGTATGATTTATGGACAAGGCACGCATCTCTTCTTCCATAGCGGAGCGCCATCCAGGATGAGAAAGAGCCTCCAAATAAGACTTAGGAACAACAGCAGAAGATAGAGACACAGAAAAAGCGCGAAAAGATGGAGATAAACGATCATAGGACACAAATTGAGAAATAGGATGGAAAGTGCAAGAACGCGTACCCTTACGAACGGCAATAGGCAAGTCAAGATCCGGATCCTCAGACGGTGAAGGAGATGATGTGGGTAAAGAAGGTGGGTCTGCAGGAGCAATAGGTGGTGCGGCAGCGGAAGAGCGACGAAGACGAACATAGACCTGTTTTATGGGTGGTCGAGGAGCAGTCTCAGGAGGACGGACCGATGTAATGGGTGGTCGAGGAGCAATCTCAGGAAGACAAGGTGACAGACCAAGATCAGCCAACATGGGTGGCTGTAACCGTGCACCTGCTGGGGAATAATATGGGACGGTCTCAAAGAATGTCACGTCAGCACTTACAAAGTGCTTACGTAGCAAGGGACTATAACACCTGTATCCTTTCTGTGTCCGAGAGTAACCAAGAAATATACATTTATAAGAACGCGGATCAAGCTTATCACGACCTGGAGAGAAATTATGTACGAATGAAACACAACCAAAAAGTTTTGGAGGGAGAGAGAAAAGATCCTTGTCATGAAAGAGAATCTGATAAGGAGTTTTGCCGTTCAAAGCCCGAGATGGCAGTCTATTTATAAGATAATTAGCTGTAATAACTGCATACCCCCAAAAATATTTTGGAACATGCATGTGAAGCCTAAGAGCTCGGGCAACTGCTAAAATCGGTCCATTTTTCCGCTCAACAACCCCATTTTGTTGAGGGGTGGTTACACAAGTAGTTTGATGAATAATGCCATGAGTTTCAGTAAAATGCATAAATTGATGAGATATATATTCTTGGGCATTATCAGTCCGCAAAATACGTATTTTGGCATTAAATTGAGTGACAATTTCAGCATAAAAATTAGAAAACACAGAAAATAATTGAGACCGATCTTTGAGAAGATATACCCAAGTTAAACGAGAAAAGTCATCAATAAACGTAACAAAATAGCGAGCACCACATAAACTTGTGATACGAGATGGTCCCCAAATATCCGAATGAACTAAAGCAAACGGTTCTAAACTAGGTGACTCAACTCGTAAAGGAAAAGACACCCTACGATGTTTACTGAGTTCACAAGTGTCACAATTAAAAGGAGAAAAACTAGGTAAATCAGGGACTATCTTGCGAAGATTGACAGAAGATGGGTGTCCAAGACGACAATGCCACTGGTAAGGTGTGGTAGTGGAGTGGAAGGCAGACAACTTGGAAGGATTGGACGGTTGAAGATAGTACAGACCATTCTTCTCATACCCCCCACCAATCATCCTCTGCGTCTTGAGATCCTGAAATTCACAATGAGAGGGATAAAAGAGTACAGAACAATTGTGAGTTTGAGAAAGTTTATGAATGGAAAGTAGATTAAAAAGAAATTGTGGTAAGTACAAGACAGAAGTAAAAATAAGGCCAGAGGCACGATAAGTACCAATGCCATGAACACGAATTTTAGTATCATCCGCAATAGTAACATAAGAAGGAACAGAAGGTGTAACGACATCAATAAGAAGAGACAAATCACCTGTCATATGATCAGATGCGCCAGAATCGAGAATCCATGGAGTACTGCCAGTACGAGAAGATGAGTGAAGGCAAGTATTACCTGATGAGACATGAGTCGCAATGGAAGTCGAAGATGCATTAGCCTTGTGAAACATGGAATCATACTCAGACCTAGAGATAGTAATCTGATCCGGAAGAGCCAGCCCAGATTGCTCCCCCTCAAATGTAGCCTGATTAGCCCAAGCCGGCTTGCCATGAAGCTTCCAACAGAACTCAACAGTGTGATCGGTTGCATTGCAATGTGTACACTTCTTAGTGCCGCGACCACCACGCCCCCCACGGCCACCACGTCGACCACCACGTTCATAATAACCATTACGACTGTGGGGAGGATTAGAGTGGCTAAAATTCCAAGAAGATGGAATAGGACTAGTAGCAGGAGCAGCTAGGGCAGATGGAGTTGGATGCTCTAAAACAGAATGCTGAGGAGCAGCCCTTCGAACACGAGCAAAAGCCTCACCAATAGTAGGAACTTCCTTGCCGGAAAGAATTTGGGGACTGAGAGGAGCAAGTTCCATATTCAGCCCGGACAAGAATTTGGTAACTCGAAATTCATCTCTGTATTTCTGCTGAACCTTTAAATCTGTGGTTAAAGATTGATAAACATTTAACTCATCCTACATCCCTTTTAAGGTGGAAAAGTACTCATCAACCGATCGATCTCCTTGTTGGAAAGAGAAAATATTCTGATAAATCTGATAAATGCGAGAGAGATTCTGTTCGGATGAATATAATTCATGTAAAGTATCCCATACTTCTTTGGATGTGTCAAGGCATGCAACATTATTAAAAATATCAGGTTCAAGACTATTCCAAAGCAAAGTCATAATATATGAATCATTTTGAATCCAAACAGAATTTGCAGATGGGGCATCAGTGATATAGGAAGTCTCACCACTTGCTCGCAAAGAAACAGTCACAGCACCTGACCATGGCAAATAATTGGCCCAATTTAATTTAATTGAGGTGAGAGAACGACGATGAAATGGATCCCTAACAGTGTCCTTAGAGCCTGATGTTTCGGTTTTCTTATCCTTATCACCCATAGTACGATAGCAAACCAAAAATAGGAATAAACCAAATATTACCAGATCTGGTGGGGATGCAACAGAGGTACCCGGAGTCCGACTGAGTGGCCAGCGGAGTCGGTAGAAGGTCGGAAAAGGCAGTCTCAGTGTTGCTGAGAACTGAGAGTACCTCGTCAGAAAAGATAGGTTTCTCAGATAGGTCTGAGAAATAGAGATCGTTCGAGAGATAATAGAGACGGGCTTCCTGGCTCTGGAAAAAAAGAATAAAGACGATACTTGGTCGAGAGACCAAGAAAAGAAAAGAAAGAAGAAATCAGGTTCTTGGAACCCGCTCTGATACCATGTCGAAATACTTCATTGATTTATTCTTCTCACAATGAGGTACAATATATAGACTGGATACAAGGTAAAATAAGGAAAGAAAATAAAATAAAATCAAAAACCCTAATTGATTCTACCTAATCAAATTCCTAATTGATTCTTCCTAATTGAGTATCTTCCTAATTACATGCAATACATTAAAATACAGTCAACACTATTCAAGTGGAGCTTTGGCTTGATAGCAAACTGAATTGAGGATAATCTTCTTTTGTCTTTTTTCCCCCATAAAAAAGGGTAAGAAGCGCAAATGGGTGGCAAGGGCGTGACCATAGGGTTCCTTACCTGCTGTGAAATATTCGGTTAGGGGCATTCTTGCGGGATAGCTAGCCATTCAACCGGAGAGAACAGCCCCCTTGCCACAGCCACACAAGGGCGCGAGTTGAACAAGTGTGTCCTCTCACATAACATATGGTCACGAGGAATGCTATTGCTAGTGGATTTGAACTTGCGACCACATGATCTCTGGATAGAATGGAACAGAATCAGTATAAATTTCCAATCAAACTCATTATTTGGGTGTTGTTTTAAGTTTGAAGGTTGAAACAGTTGTACGAACAACATGCATGATATTTTTTTTGCAAGTGATTAATTTTATGAGTTTAAGTTTGGATCACTTCAATTGCAGATCGTTATAGTCATGGATGTTAAAAAGTCAGCTTGATTAGAATTGTCAGATGAGTTTGAAAGAGCAATTGCAAATCTTCTTTTTCTGTAATTCTTGTTGAGACTCATAATAAAATTTTAAAAAATTAATGGATGATAAGTTCAAATTCTGGTCAAATATTTCAAATCTTAGGACTACTGAAGGTTTGTATGGCCATTAACTTAAAGACTCCGGCTGAATTAATCGAGGTGCATGTAAATCGATTCGGATGTCTGGCCAAGAGAAAAGGGTCGGGCTCCTCTTCAGTCCAATGGTTTGGACCAGATCGAGACCGTCCATTGACAAATTCAATGGTTCAAATTTTCACCGGTAAAAACACTTTTATCGGTAAAAGAATAAAAATATATCCAAACCGTTAATTGCAGCAAATGAATGATTGTAATTAGGACTGTCTCATCCGGTCGGAAAACATGAACCGGGGAGGATTCATTTCCCGAGGAGAAAAAGTTCACTAAATTCTAAAAAATTTAGAAGTATATTTTCCATAGGCACCCTGAATCACAAAGAATGAATTGGTTGATGCACTGAGCAGTGAGCACGCAATCATTTCCCATAGTACATTAATTCCACCGTATCCACCGCCTCAGCCCGTCACCTTCCCTCCGTCTGGTTTGATAGTCACGTTTCAACGACGGGTCCGTCCTTCGACGTCTGTAGTTCTAGAGAGAGAAACGTACAGGAGATATATAGAGAGAGAAAGAAGTTGAGTAACTTTCCGTTCTACTCCTAGAAAGAGATGAGATTCTTGAATCTGTTTAGGTTGCGAAAGAGTCAAAACGGAATCCCTGGCGACTCGGAGGGGGAAGGTTCCGATCCTGGTAGCGAGAGAAAGACGGAGAAGGAATCTAGTGAGAGAAGGAGGAGAGACAATGAGAGCAGGCCTCCTGATGACGACTGCTGTTCCATCTGCTTCGGCAACTTCACTGTCCCCTGCCGGGCCCCCTGCGGCCACTGGTACTGCGGTGAGATTCCTCATCATTTCTCGTCCATTCTCAAGAATCTTGATATAGTTCTATGTTGTTTGGGCTTTGGGTAATTGTAGCCGTAGAGAAGAAAGTAACATAATTCAGGATTTTTTTTGTGTGCTACTGTATTTGGGACATGGAAACCTCTAAAATCAGTGGAGCCCACACACATATGTATGTGAGTGTTTGTGCAAGAGTGTTCGTGGTTGTAGACTGACTTATGGGATCCAACCTGATTTCGGGTTTTAGGACCCTGGGCCACGATTTGCACTAGAGCAACGATTTGCACTAGAGTAATAACAGAACTCATCTAGTCCTCAATCATTGGGAGTATAGGTTGGGATGATTGGAGACAGACCTAACTTTTGGCAATATATGCACAAAGTGACTGCTCAGTGGCTAATAAAGAAAAACGAAATTTTCGTGAGGCGAAATTTGAATGTTGATTTTGAGTTAAGGTGATTCTATGGGTTCATACAGTACTGCAGTACACGCTTACATCCCGTAGGAGGTAGTTCCTGGAGGTGATTACACAACCACACCACCGAAATAGGAGCATGTATTGTAGCATTTTCCCGAAAGCTGCGGAACACCGTTCGTATTTGCAAATGTTTTGAACTGTTATGCAAAAGTTATGTATTTTTAATTGAATGGTTTAGAATTTTAAGCAAATGTTTGGAGTTTTTAAGCAAGTTATGGATTTGTATGCAAGTATTTTTAATTGAATGGTTTAGGATTTTAAGCAAATGTTAGGAGTTTTTAAGCAAGTTATGGATTTGTATGCAAATATGATGAATTTCTAGCCAAATGTTGTGAATTCAAGGCAATTCAGGAGAGTGCATTGTGTACACATTCAAATGGGCGTGTGTATTGTTGCATTTCCTTACATTTTGATTAAGTTAATTTTGAATTGAAATATCCAAAAGGTGTCTCCCCATGTGCTCTTTTTTAGCGTAGGAGGTTGCTCTACGAAAAATAGAAAATCAAGAGCATAGGAAACACTTATGGTTTACAAAGTCGCCACTTTTTCTTGTATTTCATCCATTTGTGACAGTTGGCTTTCAGTAATCACTACAAACCCGGCCATTCATTTTCTGGTATTGTTTGGGGTTAGCTAACCTTGGCCTTACGGGTTTTTGTATGGACTCGGGCTTCAGTAAAGGAGCTGCTCTTGACTAGAAGATGATCTTGTTTTACTTAATCATGTTCTTTCAAAGGACTGTAACCACATTTTGGAAACGGCATGCTTCTTGTTGTTTAACCATAGAGTTAGGTATTTGTTTTGCTTGGGTAATCATTTATGGAGGTGTGTGTTTTCCTTGTATAGGTGATTGCATTTTACAGTATTGGAACCATGGGGCAGCCCTTAAGCCTTGCAAGTGCCCAATGTGCTCTCAGCCAATTACCAGGTTGATACCAGAGGCATCATTTGACCACTGCCAAGATGTTGAGGTTTTGCAAAATGTTCGGAAGTATAACCGTGTTTTTGTTGGAGGCACATATGGCCTCATTCTGGTGTGTATTGGATATCCGCCTCCTTGCCCTTTTTCTTACGTTGACAACGTAGCTAGTATTTCTGCTTCTGCATTTGGCCTCGGTTGATTTATGTCTGATTGCCTTCTCTTGACAGAAAGTGCTTGAGTCGCCATTTCTCATCAAGAGAATAATTCGTGAGTTGATGGATCCTGATGCAGCCAATAATCACCTTTTCAAAGTGCGCCTTTTTGCAGTTAAGTTCGTCCCGCAATTTGATAAATCCAAAGTTGAACAAATTAAATAAGTGATCTTCTGCCTTTAGTTTTATTTGCTTTTCAATCTAGTTGAGTTGCAGTGTAGACGAAACAGACTCAAGAGGTTTCATTTCCCTTTTCCCTTGAGGGACCAAGATCCAATAATGGCAAAAAATGCTACTGGTGGGTTAGGAACTATCATAGAAGAGCTCTTGGCCCAACTTAGTTACATTTCTTTTCCGTCTATGAACTGAGATTCAACATAGCAGAAAATGCTATACGTGGGTTAGGAACTGTTACACGAGTGCTTATTGCTGTGTGACTTCATGGACTTTTAAATGCGACTATATCATCTCCAAGTCTTGTGCCTGACATAAACTGCTCTACTGTGCATGCACCAATAGACCTATTCAGCATTGACTTGAAGCTAGTTTTGTCAGGAAAATTTTGATTGTTCCTTTTGCTTGCAGATATTGCTGGGTGCCCTCTACTCTGTCTGCCACTTCGACTTCCTCCCGACTGGTTAACCTTTGATCTCTACTGTTGTATAAGCACATTTCTAGCTAACACAGGGTTTAAGAAAAGATCAAAAGATATTAATAAATAGGACATACATCTTTGCTATATGATAGAAAAGAGCACGCAGGTTGAACCAAATTTCAAGTTGCAACTTGCGGGACCTTGAATTTGTTTATATCATCACATCCTTGGAGCAAATCCCCTATCACATGTTCAAGAACTGTTTCTGATATTTTTTTGTTTGTTTGGAGTTTGAAACCCCTCCAAGCTGGGCTACCACACTACTTAACTGATGCTTTTGTTTTACAGGGCGTATGGATGCCATAAACTTTTTTGATAACTTTGCTATTGGTGTGGTCCTCATCCTCTACATGATTGGCCTCTACCGCCGATGGCGACGACTTCGACTTGTGAGGCAGTTGGCTGTAGCCCAACCTTGAAACATCTTGAATATCCCAACACGGCTGGGGCCACGTGTTTCCCCCAGATTTCGAAGTCAATTGTGATCTCTCAAGTAGATGATGTTGTTTGTTGGAGCCCTTTCGTAAATATGGAGCCCTTTTGTAAATATTGAGCCGTTCCAATAATCTGAAACTTTTTCAAATTGATTGGTGCTGATGCAATCCCGATCGGTCACTGGGAGGTATTTTCTTTTGAGTCTTCTTTTGTTTCAAATTACGAATAGGAGTTTTCCTTGGGAGGTATTTTCTTTTGGGTCTTCTTTTGTCTCGAATTACAAATAGGAGTTTTCCTTGCCACTACGGTGCCGAGACAACTATTAACCCTGATAGATGATGAAATGGGAGAGAAATGGAAGTCTATGTAAACTTTGTACAGAATTTCTTTTTTGAGGTGTTGCTGTAAATAGTTGCTGGTATTTTTTTGTTTCTCAAGTTGCTGGTATTATTACCTAAACACTGCCTTGGTGGCTAGAATCTTTTTTTCCCAGTTAAGGCATGGTTTTGGTTTTATGCTCAATTCTTTTGTTTGTCACAATGCTTCTTCCTTTCATTTGTTCGCAATTCATTCTGTTGTAATTTAAGGTTATCCCTTCCATGGGCTTGGTGAAAGGTAATAGCGAAATCACATAGTGCACGTGGATGAACGAGCAATGCTACATGTACAACTTTAAAACACGACTCTGCCTGTTACCGTTGGATTCAACTTTTATACAAAATTCCAGACACAATTGTCTTCGGAGTTATATTCTATACTTTTGTGCATGAACAAGCATGCCAACATGGACAATGGGTTATTAGAAGTGCGTGTGTGAACTGACTCAGACACCTGAGTGTAAAAAAGAAGAGCGCCAATATGAAAAGCGCGCGTGTGAACTGACTCAGACACCTGAGTATAAAAAAGAAGAGCGCCAATATGAAAAGCGCCATGAACATTCATTTGTTCTAATTAAGGTAATCCCTTCCATGGGCTTGGTGAAAGGTAAGACCAAAATCACTTAGATCATTTTCGTTTTGGAATTTTGAGTTTAGATTTTGGATAATGAATGAAGAGAGAAATAAAGAAATGAGAGTAATAATTAAAAGAAAAATTTATTAGTTACTGTGGACAAAACAAAAAAAGGTTGAGACTTGAGTCCCAAAACGAACATGGTCTTAGTGTGCTAGCATGAAAAGTTGTAAGATATACTTGCCTAATGTTAGAAGTTATGCTTGTCTAAAGTTAGAAATTATGCTTGTCTCATGCTTATAAAAAGAGAAGCTATTCAGACTTGTTTGAAATACCGTAATAAAAATGTGAGCTTCAGATCCGTGTTCCATTCCTACATTGTGTTTGTACAAACTTTGTATTTGCATTTGAGAGTGCCAATATGAAAAGCGCCATGAACAAGTGCCGCTATGAAAGCTTCTTTTGAAATTGAGAATGGAAGAGATAGAACATTGACCTAGGGTAAGAGAGAAACAAGCACACCAACCACCAAATAGATTTTTCCTACAGTCAATAAGTTTAAACAGAAGCCTTTATTCCCATTCAATCAGTTAAAAGCATTATTTACATCTTCTTTCTAAACCTATGCATATCACAATATAAAACAGCATAAATAGAAGGCCTTGTCATCCATATATACACAATGAAGAAAATCAGAATCACTAAAAATTTACAAGCGGAACCTAAAAAAAGATGAATACCCCACCATCACATCTTCTCAACCAAATCATCATACCATGGTCCATGCACCCTGCAGGACACAGCAGCTGCTACCAACACCACCGTGGCAGATTCCACCACATAATCAAGTAAAGCGGCCGCCCCCACCTGGCGGAGGGCAGTTTCTGCCAATCCCCTACCCCCCGGACCACTTCCACCGAGTACCACTCCTCTGGTGGCCGAATAAACAGCACGGGACACCTTGGAAAACACCGGGTCCCCATCTTGCAAGCTTTTTGTAAGAAACCGCGCCATGATGTTCTTCCGCGACTGAATTTTTACGTCATCGCCGTCAGCAGAGTTGTCGCTTTCTGCAAATTTGCAGAGTGTTTCGATGATTTCGTTGATACCCACATCCTCGGAAGAGTCCAGAAGCTCGGAAAGCTGCTTAATGCAGTTCGACAGGATGGTTTCCATGTCTGTTGCATTGCGGACCATCTGCTCACTGAGGAGAGTCTGACGCAGAACTAGAACACTGCATAGTAAATTGAACCAGAATGCATGAGTGAGGCAATAAAATGGTCAGAAAAGAAACATACTAGGTGGAAAAATCACCGAGGAAAACTAAGTTTAAATGCCTCTTGAAAACTGTAATCAAAAAAGAAAAAGGTAGATCAGATGTATGATGAGAAATGAAAGCATTAAGATTTCCTTTGTTACAAAAAGAAACTGACATTTTGAGAGAGATGAAAGTATCCCAATGATTAATACCCCACCCGCCGACCCGCGCACAAGCCAAAAGTTTCTAGTCGAAGCATGTCTGTTGTGTGTGTTGTGGAGAAAGAGAGAGATCTACTTGTGTACCTTGTAGAAATCACAATGATCTTCTGAAGTTGAGCCTGAATGCCCCTAAGCCTGGTGAAATTTAGCTTCAAAGTTTCGGGCAAAGCTTCTTGTGTTAGACCACATACCTCGCTCACTAACTTCAACAAGCCGAGCCTCACCACCAAATCAACCTTCTCTCCCTTGCATTCTGGATGTCTATTATCTGGTCCTATAACACAAACCAAGTAATAGTGTTAAAGCAACCCACATTTTGTACCAAGTAGTTTGTTTCAAACAACAATCGATATTTCAATTCCAAGGAAAGATAACAGATCCCAAATGAGTTAAAAATTTAAACCTGTTCCATGTGTAGCATTTTTGCTAGCAGAAGGGACTGCAATCATTTGGCTTCCACTCATTTTGCCTACACCAGTTCTGAGTGTGGTCGAAGGAAGAAGCCTCTGAGACAAACTCTCATTGCTCATTGTCAATACCGAGAGAGCATTTGTATGTTCAAGCCATTCCTGATCTTTGCTATCCCACACAGATGAAAGCCACATCTTTGTCAAGGGCAGAGCAGTTGAGGCATCGGAGGGAGGTCCATAACGATTGGCAAAAGCATTGTTCAGGTACTCCAAACCGGCAGGCCCCTTGAGAAGTGGTTCCATAAGTTTTATTCGCGCTTTGCTGATTTCTTGCTTCAATGCCTGTTAGGGGAAAAGAAAAAGTGTGAGGAAAAAGAAGCCTCTTAAGGGTACCTCAGTTATTTACATTTCAGTACAAGGTTAATCAAGCCAGAAAAGATCTCAGGAGTATGTCCCTGACAGATGACACCACCAGACCAATAAGAGATACAACTATGAGACATAATGCTATATATATATATATATTGCGGTAGATAAATATGCAGCCTAACTGCCTTCACTGGACCATATGGGAAAACTTTTAGTTACTCCTGGATAGGCGTGTCAATGGGCCCGAATCCGATCCGATAAGACGCGAATCCGATCCTAATCGGATAAAACTCAAATCCGATAGTGATAATCCGGATCCGATCTGAAAACTTTTTTACTTCAAAAATTTTAGCCAAAAAAAAAAATTCCCGAAAAAAATTTAAAATAATAATAAAAAAAACTTCTTAAAACTTTTTTTTTTTTGAAAATAAAAAATTAACTGTTTTTTTAAAAAAATTAAATTAAAAAATAAAGTTCGGATTTGGATTGATAATGGATTTAATCCGATCGGATCTGATCCGTATTTGGATTACCGGATTCGGATTATCGGATTCGGATTCGGATCCGGATCAGATTTTTTGGATCGGATCGGATCCGGTCCATTGACAGGCCTACTCTTGGAGTATTATCGGGCATTGCCCAAGTCATACTCCCGGCATCAACACTTGTATCCCTCCATTCCCAATGGAAGTGAGTCATATTAGGTAACACCCACAAAAAATTTCACGAAGTTATTGATTGGGAGTACCACGTAAAATGCCACATGGGATTCCGGTTGTTCGACCAACCCTTGTATAAGTGGCTGGGCACATTCCCATCAACATGAAAAGATTTGGCCTCAGACCATCAGTGTCTCACAGCCTTGCATAGTTACATGTCGCATCCCTCTAGGGAAGTACATAGCACTAATAGTTGCAGCATTATATCCACATATGACAATGCAGTAAAAAGAACTCCAACAAAAAGGATGGGACAAACACCTGTATTTGCTCCAGGACAAAGCGCAAACCCTTGATCAGTGCAACAACATGCAAATGGTTTGACCCATTTCCACCATGACAAATTTCAGCTAGCTCTTTCAGCTTTTTCTGGTGAGCAATCTTCAGCTCATCTTCACTAGATGGAGCGGAAAGCTTCTGCAAAGTGGCCAATGCAAACTCCAAAATCTTTCCAAGAAAATCCATGTCTAGCTGACCTGAATTCAGCACCTGAGGAAAGGAAAAAAAGAAGAAGGAATAAGAATAACTTGTTTTTTATTGTGTACAACAAACATCAAAACCAATCTTGACAGAAATATTCAGCATGCTACCTGAGAAAGAATGTCCAGATCGATAGCTTCCAAAATACCTGCTTTCCAGCTCTGGGGTACTATCTCACAGATTTCATCCCTCACCTCCCTCATTAGCTCAACAACACGGTCATACTTCGGCTCATCCTGTTCCATAGAGTTTGTTATTCCATCCCAGAAAGCCTTCTCCATTGTCTCTTTTATCGTCGCCTGCACCGTGAAGAAATGAGTAATCAAGTCAGATCAACAATGTTGACTTATGATGCAGGTGTAAACAAAAACTTTGTGTTGGCTTTAGAACACCAGTTCAATGACCAAGACTCTTATATTTTTGCCTATTGATCAAACTCAAAAGCATAGCCATTTGCGGGGAACGGGGAAGGGACAACTTCCATATGCAACGACGTTTTAGGCTCTAAAAGAGAGCACTATTTTCCAGGGCGTGGTAAGGAAGCTGGAACAAGTGAACTCCTTATTCTCTTTTTTTTGCTTGGGAAAACCCCTTATTCTCTGACCATGAAGGATATAACAACACAGAACCACTAATAAATGATAAGTACACAAATTTGAGTGGGACAGATGTCCCAGTGAGCCTTAGTTGACTCCGGTATGGACATAAGGTCTATTGTACCTATACATAACTAAGAAAGCCAATGATGTTTAAGCCAATATAGCTATGTCAGCCTGGCTAGTTTTATTTATTTTTGGAGGACAACAAATGGTGCTTGTATTGGCAACAGTCATTTACTTATGCTGATTCAAAATTAATGATCACAGCAACACACTAACCTTCATCCGGCTTTGGTCTTCAGAAGTGACATTCAAATTATCTGCAAATGTATGATGTTGCTCATGTAGAACTTCGTTCACAATAAGTTCATTCTCCGTGGAGAACTTCTCAGCAGAATGATGGAGTTGACTGTCCAATCTGCTGCTAGAAGCAGATGGACTAACTTCTTTGGAAGGCGAACTAGAGTCGTCCTTAAATAAGGTGCGAACCACAGAGCTTGGCCTTTGATTACCCTCTACTGCTTTACCCCTTTCATCGGCATTAGAAACAGAAGGGCTAGCTACGAAACTAGGAGGGATTGGAGATGTAATGTGCATTGGCGACCCGACAGAATCTCCATTCTCCACTGCTTGAAAATATTTCATTCTTGTGTCAGAAAGAGCAAATTCCATGCGTTCAATTCCAGCAGTGCCACTGAGATGATGTACTTTCTCCCTCAGAAGTTTCTGATCATCAGTAACCTGCATCAGTAGGAGTAACAAAATTGAGACCTGGTTGGTGCAAATGTTAGTATCTTAGGCTACCAAGACACAATATGGGTTGGATACTTCAAATCAAAGTAGCCACTTTATGCAGGAACTGTTAGGGCTTGTTCGGTTTAAGGTTTTTGGATTTGGGTTTTGGATTTGAATTTGAAATGATTAGAGTAGGGAGATAGGGTAATGATTGGAGAGAGAGAGAGATAAAAATGAAAGTAGTGGTTGGTGATAGGGGTAATGAGTGGATGTTGGAGTAGGGTAATACCGTAATAATTTAGAGTCCAAATCCTCAATCATCAACCGAACAAGCCCTTGGTGGTTAGCACGTATCCAGTCTACCTCTCTCAGCACCCAACCAGTAACAAATCAAAGTGATGGATAAAAAAGTACTACACTACTAGAGTCTAGACTACAACGCTCTTCGGAGGGCACAAAGCAAAACGTAATATTCATTTAAAGTCAAACTACTATGGCTACGAAAGCAAACAGTTGTACAAATGATCTTTCATTAAGTCAAAGTTACGTGTTTGGAGAACGAGAAGGTAGAACCATCAAAGAATCTCTTCAAGTACCCCAGTTTGTTGTGTACTTAATTGATGGGAATGATGATCATCCTTCTTGAAAAGAATATTCCAAACGTTAAGGGGACAAAAAATACCTGTTTCTGGACAGCTTTCATGTCATGAGTAAGAGCACCATTATCTCCATCTTGAGTCATCTTGCAAGTCTGCATCATAGACAGTTCCATCTGACAAGCAGCTCTCACCAAATCCTCCTCCAAGGACTCTGCATCCTTAACCTTCCACACAACAAAGCTATTCAAGTAGGAGCACCATGCCGCATCAAAAGATGCAAGCTGAGACCTCAAGCTCAAGCGTCTTGGGTATGCATCAGACTCTTCTTCAGTAACTTCTATGGGCCCACCTAGTATAACCCTTATTAGCAACTCAAACTCACGAACAAACATTTCGGCAGCCTTGGCCAGAGTGAATTCCCGTTCTCCTTGACCACTGAAAACTGCATCCGGTTGACCAAGTATCATGTAAGCACATAGCACGATTCTCACTTGGTACCTCGACAATTTGACAGGAGACCTGGCAAGTTCTCTCATGGACCCTGATCTCTTGACACCTTTGCTTGGGGTAGATTTCCTGGGGGTACGCCTCCTGCTTGGGGAAGCAACTCGCTTAAGAAGATGGTCAATGTCATTCCAAGTGGAAGGATTATTCGAAGCAGAAACTGGCTTTGACAGTTTGTAGCGAATCTCGAGACGGTCGAGTAAAGCTTTAACAGTCTCAAGGGTAGTAGGTGATTCAATCAAAAGTGCAAGCTGCTCAAAAGGCATTGATTTCACTGCTCTCTCAGATATATTCAAAGCATCATAAGCTTTCGCCAAGTTTAATGTAGTCTTGTTCAGCTTAACAAACCGTCTCCAGCACCTACAGAGCACAACAATGATCAAGGAAAATCATGTACCCATCGATAATCTAACAAATTTTGTAAGTTTTAACAACAAACTAAGATCCCAAAGACCTATATGTGAGGTTTTTGGAACCAAAAGGTTCTGCCCAATACATGTTTCCTTTTTCTTTTTCTTTTTTTTTTTTTTATAAAAAAAAAAAACCACTTTCCTCTTCTAAAATTAAATAGGCCCTGTGGAATTGGTTTTAGATGAAGAGTTGAAACAATAATGGATTAATACTAGTCATTCACACCCAAATACACACACTATGCCTTATATGAAACCAAAAAGAACAAGATATCTAAAAAAAACCTAGAAAGATCCCTCAAGTTGATAACACTATCGAAGTTAGGTCCCAGAGTCAGCTTTATGATCAGGTAGGAATGCCTTTGAAACAATGAAACCACAACGAATAATAGAAGGAACCGTGTAAAACACCAGAACATTAACTTTCTTTTATTCAAGGTCAATGGTTTCCTATAGATCATGTACCTTGCTAACTTTGCTGAGAGAATTTCAGCCTGCTTTTGCATCTTATTCCAATTAGCAGTGTTCTGCAGCCTTCCTCTGTGACTCAGATATTCCGCTCTCTGTCTCATTGCCTATTAAACATCAAATTCCACAAGTCAGAAACATTGCAAGCACCATAAAACGATGACCATTTTAAAAAACAGGGTGAAAATATTAAAGATGTTGTGAAGTACTTTACCCTTTGCAGTCTGTCTTCTAACTTATCTTTCATTTTTCTCCTCTCAATTTCTCGCTGGTAGGATACCGACTTGGCAACTTTGCGCACTTGCAGCATCCTAGCACGTGCTCTCTTCTTCTCTTCCTCCAGCAATCCCAATCGCTTCTTCTCAGCAGCTGCACGCTTTTGGAGAATAGCAGCATGCACACGCTCCTTGTACTTGTTCTCTCTAGCCATCACTCGTAACAGTGATTCAGATGTCCTTTCTTTTAGAGTGGCCCTCCGTTGCCTGTATGCCTTAAGAATAAGCATTCTATTTGCTTCTGCCTGCTGAACCCTTGACTCCACTCTTGTACCTAGCTCTGCACATTCCTTCCTAAAACGCATTTCTACTCCGGTTTTGGCGGCTTGACGCAACTCATCCAATTTAGCTAGGCGCCTCTGAGCCTTTTCTAGAATGCTTAACCTGCCAAACAATAAAGGTTAGAGTTCCATGTATGACCAGTCATGAATGCCTACAAAAAAATGTATTTCATCCTGGTCTTCCATCCAAAGTTCTTCCCAATTGCGGAAGTGGGTAAGGATGAACATCTTATATTAACTTTTGCATTCTGAAGTAAAAGAAGGTACGAGAACCGTGCAGAGCCTTCAAAAACTCCAAATTTGAATAAAATGCAATCACAAGGAGAAACACACTACAGTATGGTCGAAACTACAGCGAAGCCAAGCTTACGAGTTACAATACATAAGTGGGAGACAAAAAACAACACATAAGTATGCTGAACTGTACTAAGCCCGCATGCTAAAGAAATCAAACTTATGTCTACTGTCTTATTCCCGCCATGGATGGGGGACGTTAACTGAAAAGACGAGAAAGAAAGGAAGTAAAATGTTGAATTGCTGTAATTTTCACCACTTCTGCAAATTTGCAAGACGACCTTATCCCTCAGTAGTTTGGGTTGGTCGTCAAACTTGGAAAATGAATGTCCGTTTAGTACATTGCAATATATTGTTTTGGCACAATCAAATATGAAGTCACTTGTGGAACAAAACCGCAATGCTTAGGCTTCAAAGTTCGAAAAAGAAGTAATGGCTAACAACCATGTTAGTTAGGGAGGAAACAAAATACTAATGAAGAAAGTTGACCAAATAGAAATGGATATTTTGGGATAGGGCTCACTCCATGACAATGACACAGCCTTTCAAAACCAAATCCATAAACTAATTTTCAATACCCTAACCTAGAGTAGTATATTAAAGGAACAAGTAGTTAGAGCTTGGGCAGTTTAACATCATTTTCAGCTGATAATTTTGTGGAGACCACTATAAAACACACCTTTTCTGCTCAGCAGCTTGGAGCTTTGCCTCGAGACGCTGACCAAGGTCTTCCTCATGGGATGAAGATTGTGAAGGGCTTCTTGGTTTTGGACGAGCCTTACTTGACAAGCTCTCATAGAATTTCTGTGCCAAATAAGACCAAAAAACAATAAATACTATGGATTGCATACGACTGAACTTGCAATTTTGGGGGATCTAATTGAATAAAGCAAGAAAAATAAAAGCTTCTTGCAAACAAATACAACACAGAACCTAAATCTGTCATACTCGACCAAGTGAAAGTAAAACTATGTTAAATTAAGATAAACCTCTAGAATTACGGTTTTCATAGTTACAAAAATAAACAAAGGCCTGAATTTGGAATTCCTTGTGCAAGAAACCACTACAAATCCATCAAAACATCTGAACACCATAAAAAGAAGGCCTTAACTTCAAAAGGACAAAGTAAAAGACAAAACATGCACCAAAAAAAAATAAAAAATAGGGCTCCTTTAATACTCAAATTCAGCTGTTTTGTCATTTGTGTGCCTATGACCCCGTAAGTTCATGCATGAAATGGTATTCGGAAAACAAACGCGAAGTTTATTGAGAAAACAATATAGAGTCTAAATTTAGCTTTGTGTAATTGGTAAAACTAAAGAAAAAGAATCAACTATTTTGTCCATACTCAAAGTGAATTTGAATGGGAAAAGAGCAGGGAAAAAAACATTAAATTTCATTAGTCGCTTCCCAAAGAAGGTTTTTTGTTGGTCACATCCCGTAAGAAATCCCAGTTCTCTCTCTCTCTCTCTCTCTCTCTCTCTCTCTCTCTCTCTCTCTCTCTTCTTTTTTTGCTGGTCTCTCTCTTTCTTTCCATCTAAGAGTAGTTAAAGTAATAACAGCCCAATAGCCTATCAATAAGGCAGGAAAATCAGTTTTTCTTGTGTTAAAAGCGTCTTGAAAAGTGTTAAAATGCATCCAAAATTGAATTTTTTATTTTTCTTGCTTTATTGACAAACCAAACCGTCAATAGCATAGCATAACCGCTCTCTCTATATCCAAAGGACCGGTAAGTATCCCAAGTATAATTCTGGATAGCTAGAATAGAAGACTCATCACAGAGAGAGAGAGAGAGAGAGGGAGAGAGAGGGAGAGAGAGAGAGAGAAATTCAAGCAGGAAGAACCACCTAACTTCTAACCTAACCCGAGAGGCAACCTTCACCACAAAGCCAAATAAAAAAAAAATCAAAGAGATTGAGAAAGGAGAGTAACTCAAAAAGACCAGAAACACACAATTAGTTTTGGCCCACGAGAAATCGATTGGGAAGAAGGAAAAAAAAAACATCAAAAGTTCTTATTTTATAAACTCTCTCACCTAAACTGAACCTACCACAAACAACAACGTTGCTCGGTTTAGTTGAGTTCCATTATTTCCTTATTAAAACCCAAACGTAACAAAAAAAAAATCAATCTTTTTACTAAAACAACTTCACATCTTATCCTCGGATTTCTAAATTTCGAGGTCAACAATCCTTTAATTGGAAGCCAATTCGAGCAAACGAATATACAAACACTTAAAAGCCTCGACCGCAACTATTCTCGCCTTTTCCGAGACGAAAGGGGCCAAAAAAATTGCACACAAAGCAAAGAACAAATTTAATAAATCCAACTAATTAAACAATTAGCGAAAGAAAGTAGAAGAGAGAGAAAGAGACCTGTCTACGATGATCAGCGTCTCTGAGCTTGGCCTCGATTTCCTCGACAGTCGACGGCGCCGCCTTCACCTCCGCCAAGAGCCTCCGCCGAAGCCTCCGCGGCATGCGCGGCGGCGAGAAGGATGCGTCGTCCGTCGCGGGGAACTCCATCGCGACTCCGGACACCCTGCCGGCCCCCGGCGAGTCCACTCCCACCTCCATCGCGACAATCGAACCTCAGATTCCAAACCAAACTAAAACTCGATGCGAAATCCGCGGTACGGAGCAATCACGCAAGGCGTATCTACTCTAGATTCTAGTAACGATGTTCGTGTGTACAGAGTGATTATATATATAGGGAGGGAGATAGCGTGGGGAAGGAGAATCCGAGAGAGAGATGGAAAGGTCGCGTCGACTCTCTCCTCTTTGCGTTTAATCGGTGGTGTGTTTTCAGATAGAGAGAGGAGAGAGAGAGAGAGAGCTCTTGTCCTTTTGGGTTTCGGTTTACGTTTTTTTCTTTGTCTTCTCTTTACTTAAAGGCGCGTTTGAAAATGCGTAATGGGAATGCGCAATAAACTTATCCACGAAGGCAGACACGTCATCACGGTTTCCCAACGGCTCCGGAACTCTAATTCCAACAAGTAAAAAGATATTTGGTACCGACCACCACCCTCCCGAAATCGTATCGACGGTCTCATCGGACCCACTCCGGCAACCGGACGGCCAATTCAAATCATCCAAAAATTCTATAAAAAAAACCGAGGGCCCCTAGCGGGAATCAACGGCATCCTATGTTTATAGGATGCTCGATCCAAACACTTCATTTTCGCATATATATATATGTATGTATAGCCGTCCAAAAATTCTTTAAAAAAAAAAACCGAGGGGGCCCATGCAGGAATCAACGACATCTGATGCATGTAGGGTGCTCGATTCAAACTCCTCATTTTCGAATATATACACATACAGTTGCGTTGATGTCAGCGTTGTGTTTTAAAATTTGGTGTTATTAAACTTTTTGTTTATGTAATGTAATATTCGATGGGAGATGAATATGACAAAATCCACATCATGTTGTAGAGCCCACTAGAGTATAATTCGTGCTAAAAGAGAATATGATTAGATTTTTATTAACCTTTTTTTTTTGTTCTTTGATTAGAATTCGGTGGTCCATAATCATAATATATTCACCAAAAAAACAAATCATAATATATTTGTTGTAAGAAGAAAAGCTAATTTATTCACTAAGTTATGCTTGTCATCTATTAGTTTAAAAAATAATAATAAGTATATGGTATCAGTGAGAAAACATAGGGGTGCCACGACGGCCATAATGTTCCCCAATTTGTTTTAGAGCGGTTGTCCTTTCAAAATCTTCATATTTTATTTTAGTCCTTTCAAAATCAAATGTTTTTCAAATCATGTTTCCTCCAAATTGGGCTTTGTTCGTTTTGGAATCTTAAAATTTTTTGACACGGTCTTCAATAAAATTTTCTTTATCTATATCTCTCTACTCATTACTTTTAAAACCTCTATCAAAATCCAAACCGAATAGAGAATTTTTTATTGAGCCCATCTTTACTAATTTACCGCGTCTGGCGCTGAATGTAATTGCGTTGTTTAAAGAGATGGAGAGAAGGCAAAGTATAGTATGAGTTACATTCATACGTGAATTTAATACTTGAATTTAGGCTCCGTTCAGGAACCAAAAATAAGTCCTTATTTTTTAAGAAGACAATTTCAAGCTAAAAAATTATGGACTTATTAAAATCTAAAAATATGTAATATGGATCTTGTTTGGAAGATCTCGATGAGATCTTTTATACGATGCAAAAAAAATTGAAAATTTATTTTTCATTTACTTTATTTTTAAGTTTGAAAATGTGAAATAAGCTGTTTATTTTTTAAGAAGGTTTCTGGAACGAAGCCTCAGGAGGTTAAATCAAGGGGAATTGATTTTCACCCCCCTTTTTTTACAATAAACATTCTCTCTTTTTTTTTTTTTGTCCTTATTTATGTGATTTTATTTTTTTATCCTTTCATAAGTTCACTTTTTCACATATTAAAGAATAATAGAGTAAATTCACACCAAATAAAAAAAAAAAAGGAAAAAAAGTGTATATATAATAAAAAATGAGTATAAAAATCAATTCGAAGGATTACCTCCTCGTACTGAAACTTCAAAATTGCAGAGTTTGCGTAGGTAATTGTAAGTGGAAAGAAAAAAGCAAAGGAAAAGAATAAACGTCTATGTCAATCTAACCTTTGCCCTTTTGCTTTTCCAAATCACTACTCCAATTTCAACCTCCTAGGCTCCTACACCGCCATGTGATGGAGAAATTTATTTTTCGGCGCTGGGTGACAGAGTGAGTATATCCCACCTGATACCCGTTTGATACATTTGGACCATTCAATACATTTTTGAATGGTTTAGAAGAAAATCTCTCTATTTTCTCATCCTAACATTTTTTTCTCTTTCCAAATCCGAGCTGTTCAAAAACACAGTGGACGGCTCATATGTGCTAAGCGGGTAGCACGTGGTACCCGTCCGGCATTGAAATTTTTTCTCATGTGATGGGTTTATTTTATCATGTATGTCGTATCAGTTGGATTCGACATTTAGAAAATCTTTTCAACAGCAGAGCTGTTAACAGTTATTTATAGAACCTATCGCTACCATCCAAGATGTTAATGAAACTTTTTCGGAGAATAATTGAATTTTTTGGAGAAGTTCTTTATAACTATTAACCATTAAGCTCAACTTTCATTATGAAGAATAAGTCTCCCTCTTCAACCAATATACTAAGGAATGGGAGGGGCCGCACTATACGGTATAATGCGACGTAGGGGTGTGCACAAGAGGGAATAACCGTCTGCGTGCCCGATTTTTTTGGTCGGGTCGGGTCCGACCAAAATCAAAGTAGTCTATATGGATTGTTTTTCTTTTGGTCGGGTTGAGTAAGAAAAAACAGCACCTCGAAATCCGAACTGAAAACTGATTTTTTTTTTTGAAAAAATGAACCCGTACCTGACCGAACCACATGTTCGGCCCCGCCCGAAACCCGTCGGGTCGGGTCGGG
>BPLS01000204.1:508736-534786 GCA_019656275.1 Rhododendron kiyosumense | reverse complement strand
GGGGGGGGGGGGGGGGGGGGGGGGGTGGGTTTGCACACCTCTAAATTGAGATGGGTTCACTACAACCCCTCTCATTTCTAAAAATCCTAGCATAGGCCGCTAAACAATTGGGGCAGATAGTGCACGACTTTAATCTTCATAAAAGCAACAAGATCACATTAATGATTTTTGTTAAGTGGTCAAAATAGAAAGTGCTTATGGCAGGTTAATGATTTTGCTACTTTTCTCCTTTACTTCAATGGTTTCATGTCAATCATGAATTATATAAATATTCTTGAAACACGATAATGGGTTATGATTGCTAAAGATATAATTTTTGTCCACGATAGGATGTTGTGCTTAATGGTTAATAATTATAACAGGAGTCGAGCTACTATTTCATGATCACGAGAACTTGACCTCAGAATCTTTCTCTTTAAAAAAAGAGCAACGAACCTACTACACTAGTGGTATTCTTTTTCTTTTCTTTTTTTGTCAAGCGGTAGAATAATACAAGTAATGAAACTGAAAACAACTCTGCAAGTACTATAAGCTGAATTCAACTACTTAGGGCAAGTAATGATTTTGCTACTTTTCTCCTTTACTTCAATGGTTCATGTAAATCCTTAATGATATTATTGAAACAAGACAAAGGGATATGATTGCTAAAGATATATTTTTGGCCAGAGGATAGGATGTTGGGCTTAATGGTTAGTAATAGTTAATGGGAGTTTAGCAACTTCTTCACGAGGATCTGAACTTAGGCTCTCTTATTGAATAGAAGGAGTAGCAAACCGACTACACTAACTGTGGGTTTTCTTTTTCTTTTTCTTTTTGTCATCAAGCGGTGGGAGAAAACAAGTATAAGGATTACATGAAACCGAAAACAACTTCACATTTTCTATAAGCTCAACCCAACTACTTGTCCCTAGGGGAATAAACAATCCTACACTGATGCACAAACATTATAAGCTCAACCAAATTACAAGCCATATTAGAAGGAAAAATAATCCCATCTAATACAAAATAAATAACACCCACACACAGATGGAAAGATTCAAACTCTAACCTCTTGTTCATTGATAAAAGATTTGTTGATAATCTGTTGATGGTATATCAGAGTGTTGTTTTGATTTTTTTACTTTGAAACTTGTTGCTCAAATATAATGGACACTGTATTTGAGCAACAAAATTTTGATTCCTTACTTATTGCTCAAAATTCTGTTGGGTTGTTATTTCTTTTAGAAATGTTAGAGTCCATGAACATTTTCCATGAAAGTGTCCATGAAAACATATCGAATAAAGGTCATTACAAATATTTTGGACAAAGTCAAACTAATTATCTAACTATTGTAAACGAGAAAAATACATGATAGTCGATATCTTTCACCCCGACCTAGACGTTGAGACAGATGCAAATAGTGGCACTCACAATCTGCTGAATATTTATACATAGGATCAGCAGTCTCAAAAAAGATAAAGTGTTAACCAAAGATAAAAGACAACAAATACCCAAATACTACATATTTGATAAGCCACCACGAGTTATCCTGTCAAAAACACCGTGTAAAGTAAGAGCAGTACTTTTGATTGAATGATAGGGATGGCATGGCATCTTATATCAAAGTAGACGTATGATAAACTTAAATTAATCTCGAAGGGAAGCTTAATGCCCTTTTCTCATTACTCGAAATTTGAATTCATCACAAAAATGAAAGTGACAAATTATTGCAATTTAATCTTTTTTTTAAGTTATAGTTTCTCAAATACATTGAACATCCACTCTTCACTATTTCAGTTTGACGAATTCCAATTCACGTGTCCGAAATTGGAATATGGAGTTCGTCACACCATTTAATTACCAGGTTTTCTGGAAATTAATAATTCCCAACTAAACAAGATGTGTCACATCAATTTTTTCCTTTTTTAGAACGAAGAATTGGATTGTATACAGGGGTTTATATTGGAATATCACGTAAATTTTCTCTTTCCAGTTTTTGCTAAAGAAATGGTCACGGAATGCTGCCACGCTTCTCCATGACGGCTACTTGTTATTTTCATGGCGGAAAGCTTTCCAACATGGATTTCGTCAAATCCATTTTTCACGTTTTTTTTTAAATAAATGATTTCAGCCAAGCAAAATGTGTAATCATGGGCTTTGTTCGGTTCCCTTTTTATTTTTAATTTTGTTTTCAATCATTACCATACTTCTTTCTCCAATCATTGTCCTATTTTTCCAATTATTACTTTCTCATCTCTCTCTCTCCAATCATTACCCATATTTTCAATCATTACTCTATTTCTCTCTCCACCCACTATCAAAACTAAACTAAATTCCCAACCAAACACTATCTTTATCCTTTCTACTATGACGAAGAAAATAAAATAATTGGAAAAGAGAGAAAGAAAAAGCCTAAAGGTCCCGTTTCAAAAATCTTCTTAAAAATAAGCAGCTTATTTTATATTTTCAAACTAAAAAATAAAGTAAATGAAAAATAAATTTTCAATTTTTTTTGCATTGTATAAAAGATGTCATCGAGATCTTCCAAACAAGATCTATATTGTATATTTTTAAATTTTAATAAATCTATAATTTTTGAGTTTGAAATTATCTTTTTAAAAAATAAGAAATTTTTTTTTTGGTTCCGGAACGGATTAAGAAGAAGGCCAGAAGGGAGAGGTCGGTGAATTGGATTTAATAGATTATTATTTGTAATCTCACATCAATTTTTCCTTTCTAGATTATGCTAAATAATAGTAATTCACGAAAAGCGACGCTTCTCCGTGACGGCTACGTGTCATTCTCACGGAGGAAAGACACGTCATTCACCGAAGTTCCCCAAACCAATCCATACTCACGGGCTTAATAGAAACCACAAGTACTGGCTTTACCCGATACTTAAATGCTGTGTATTTTTTAGAAATTTTGTAGGGAATGGGAAGAAAAATGAGAGTAATAATTAAAAGTAGAGGTAATGAGTGTTTTTTTAAAACACAGTTCAAACAAAACCTACCAAACCTGGCCCCAAACTAGCCTGCTGACAAGTCCCAAAAGGCCAAAACCATTAAACGAACCTCTATTGGTTCAAGAGTTTTTTAGTGCCGAGCTGGTATTGCCGACGTAGCACTTGTTTGGCGCATTTGAGCCGTCCGATTCAATTTTGGACGGTTCAGATTGAAATCATTTCTCTCCTCTCACCCAATACTTTCTCTCTCTAAATCTAAGCCGTTCAAATACGTAAGGAACGATTCCGATTCGCGAGCGAACACCACGTGGTACCCGCTCAGTGTTGAAAAATTTTCCCTATTGGTTATGGTGTGGCCTCCAGTGTCTCGAAAGCGCTCTCGCGCACGCATTCGCAAGACATGTGCCCCACCTCTTAATTGTGTGCGTACCTATAATTTTTGTTTCATGTCACTTTTGCCGGTCCTTTCAATTCAATTTTTTCCTGAGATGAAAATCATGTTTTACCGAGAGTGAAAGTAACAGTAGCCGCGAAAAGCACGACATGTTTGCCCACGTGGCCATAGGGAGAGAGCTAAGGTGGAATTCCAAACCATGTAAAGCGTTGTCGTTTCGGGACCCCACCACTTCAGGAAAAGAAAGGTGCCTTGGGGGTGAGGAGAGCCACTTAAACGCTGACGTTTACGTGTATAACTACATATCCATGACGTCCATACACCTAAAATATCCGAACCCTAGAACACAAACGAAAAATCTGTCCTCTATACAGATTGTGACGTGGGGCCCATTACAAATTCCGCACAAATAATTCGAGAAGTTCATTGAATTTAAAATATTTTTTAAGTGCTTTCGCAGAAAATCAGCTCACCACCATACCTCTATAGAATTTTTATACAAACTTGTATTATATTACATATATATATATATATATATACAAAGATTTTATTTTTCTGATCATGATTATTTTATCATAAAGAATCATAATTAATTTTGGATACTAGAGTTGTCATATAAGAGCACTAAAGTATTTGCTATTCATTTAATTCTAAAACTCTCTTAGGGTTCTCATATGAGGGTCTTAAAGTTAAAAATTAATTATGACCATTTAGGACAAAATAATAAAAAGGTAAGATTTTTGTACCAATTCAAAAGAATTCAGAATTAGAACACTTAATTTTTTATCATATTTTTTAACATGTAAGTGTTGTGCAGGTAACACTGTCATTTTGGGGTTTATTTGGGCCAGCTACAAAGGACTTATTTACGGTGACTTATTTACGGTTTATTTATCTACCGTAAATAAGTTTTTCTCATAAATAAATACAGCATGGGGTAAACGTCGTAGTCAGACGTATCGGTATTTACTACTTTACTGCTCATGGTCCACACCTTATTTAATTTTCCAAAAGACGGGGCGGAAATTTTGGGCCTCGCGATTCAATTTTGACCCAATTGTTAGGTTGCGTCACATGCTTAATTAATTTTTTGGGTACTACTGCGATTGAAAGAATATCACTATCAGTGTAATTATTTTAATTTATTTCGGCAAAAAGGACTGGCCAGTAATAACATTTGGAAAAGCACACAAGCACGTTCGCGTCCGCGAACGCGCAACGCACTCCAACTTATGCTTCAAATTTTGGAATGTCAGTTTTTTTGTTTCGAAATAATTGCGTGGCAATTCGACGTGTTGAATTTGACATTTCGAAAAGTGCATGATCCAACTAATATGCCAAATTTATTGTTGTGGTGTTTCTTCACTTTAGTCTTGTTTCTATCCGTTATGTTGTTATTAGCATTTTTAGAATAAAGCCAAAAATGTCAAACTTCACATGATATATCAAGGGAAAGAATTGACATGTGAAGCAACTCCAATCGAGATGTCAAATGCTTATGTGTCATTTGACATCTCCTCTCTCATGTTAACTTTGACATATGATGTCAAACATTTTTTTTCATTATTTCACTTCAAAACTTTCTAAAATAATAAATTTGACATGTCGGTTGGAAAACTTGGAGCAGGTACCTTGAAGCCTTCAAAAAGAAATTTGACATCCTCAAATTTGAAGTCAGGGTTGAAGATGCTTAAAGAAAAAAGATTTGGCACGGGAGAGGAGGTGTCAAATGACACGTCTAGACAGTTGTTGACATCTTGGTTGGACTTGCATCAAAGTATCAATTCATTAACTTGGCATGCCACGACAGCTGTGCAAGCATGCAAGAGTATGTGTGCAAAAATGTCTTTGTTTTTAGACTTTTCCAATCGCCAAGAACTATTTACGTGGAGAGTAGTTAAAAACTGGGTCCCGTGTTTTTTCCCCAGAAATATGTGTTCCCCGAGCCCCCTCAATTTGCCCCATTTGCGAAACTGAGAGTGAATCTATCAAGCACATTTTGCTTCGGCGTCCTTGGACCATAGCAGTTTGGTTCGGGAGTGGTCGCGCGCGCCTTTTGGGTGTCGGATGGGATAATCGCAGCTGCAGATAAAATGGGTGTTTGAGCTTCTGTGTGGAAATTTAGCCAAGGATTCTCCTAATGATGTGATTGCTCTTATTTTTTTCAACTCTGTCGGGCGATTTGGAAAGGGCGTAATGAATTCGTGTTCGAGGGGACCCATTCCTAATCCTGATAATGTTCTCTCCAAAGCCAATTTGGCAGCTTGGTTCATGATGATTATCAATCCGATACTTATCGTCCCTCTCGAAGTCCCTCTCGGGACGGAGGCATGGACTCCACCTCCCTTGTCTGTTTTTGAAATTAATTGTGACGGAGCTTACTCTTCCTCCCGTAGCTTAGCTACCTTTGGCATCGTTGTCAGAGACGGTGGTGGAATTGCTCAGTTGTGGCATTGCGGGAAGGCTAAGGTCTCCTCGGTGGTTGCTACCAAGGCTTAGGTGCTGAGAATTGCCTTTGTTAGGAGTTCTCAGCTCGTTAATTTATTTTGATCTTCTCAAAAAACAAAAATGAAGGGAGCCACTCCCAGACGACTTTAATTGAGGCGAACAAGTCGTCTCGCGTAACTTGCACTTTTTGTATGTTACAAGTTGAGTGAACCGAGTAGTAACATGTTCAAGTTTGGTTTGAAAATCTCGATGAGCTCTAAAAAAAAATCAAGTTTGATTTGTTTATGTAACAAATCATCTTGAATGAGCTTTTAATGAGCGAACACGAATTCGAATACAAATGAACTTATTCATGTTTGGTTTGAAAAACTTGACAAGTTTCAACAACAAAAAAAGGGTACCTTAACGTGATTTGATTACGTTTCAAAATGTATCGAATGAGATTTCGATGAATGAACACAAGCTCAAATTCGAATAATTTGGTTCTCTTATCGGCTGTAGTTTTTTTTTTTTTTCTGTCCAAAAAAAATTTAATTTACTGATACTATTAGTGAAATTTCGAAGGGAAAATGACAGCCAATAACGTGTTTTGTTCGAATGGTACATAAACTTAAGTTGGACATGGCCACATGGTTCAGACTTGGACTCAAACTTCAGTTGGGAATGGGTCTGATTGGGGTGGGCTACTTGGGCTTTTCCCTAAGTGATCCAAACGGATCTCAATGGATCTAAAACGACTGTTTTCTTTTACACAAGGCATGCTCATTCCCGAGAGCAATTTCGTTCATCCTCGCTTTGTTTACCTTCGGCAAGGGTATGCTCATTCTGCATATCACGCTGCAAAATTCAACTAACCAAATATATCAATAAGTGCTCAATCTAGGAATTTATTTATTTTCTTTAAAATTCTTGACTTAATAATCAAACTTTTCGATCAAAGCGCTTACCTATATCTAGTTATACGTTGCTTAGTGAAACGCAAAATAAAACATACCCTCGCGAGGGTGAACAAAATGTGACGTGAATCGGTAGCGTACTAATCGGTAGTCAAATTCTTTTTGCATGTAGCTTGTTTTGCAAGGCATAAGATGTCTGTGATGATGAAATCCCCAATATCTTTGAACAAAATTCTGACTTTGTTCCTTTTTTTCCTCTAGGTATTAGGTATTTGCCACAAAATAATTTAGTTGGTTTGGGAGGACTATTAAGAGTAGACAAAGTGGTTGATTTTGATTTAGACAAGCACTCAGGAAGTAATTAAACGGCTTGCTCCACAAAATGTCACAAGTTTGAATTCCATGAAAGTCAAACATTTCAAATTTTGGGGCACTGAAGGTTTGTCAGGTCGTTAATTTCGGAGCTCTATAATTAGTCAAGGTGAGCGCAAGTAGGTCCAAACATTCGGTTATGAAAAAAACAATAAAGTGAAGTACAACTCCGTTTGTTTTGATGTAAAGTATTTTTTCAGAAAACAAACTTCATACTTTTATTTTCTGTTGTTTGGTTGGCACTTGAAAAATATTTTCAGAAATTAACAAAATAGTGTAGAGAGAGAAGAGGGGCTTAAACGGTGGAGAGATATGAGAATATTGGAATTGAACATGGATTAGGATTGAAGATTGAGTAAATTGAGCTGTGAGAATTGTAGTAAAAGCCAGCGGGTTCATTTCGAAAAATAATTTACGGAAGATTTAAGGGTAAGTCATTTAATAGGTAAAATATTTTACCGGAAAACATTTTACGCCTACACAAACAGAGCCTACATGTTCTTACAATTACTTATGTTATTTGATTTCCTCCCCCCCCTTTTTTTTTTCTAGCTAAAGGATGTGTTCCACTAACTAAAATAAACAATTATTTTTCAAATAAATATTTAATTTTGAATTAAATGTGATTATATTATGAGAGAATGATCTGTATCGTAAAACAAAAAATAAGAATCTTAGCGCAACAGAGCCTTTAATCAACTTGTACAGGGGTATGAATTTGAATAATCTGGTCAATTGTTGGTGGTAGTGGTTAGTATAAAAAAGTGAGATTTGATTGTATCTTCCTATTTTCTAATGGTTTGCACAATTTATCTTTACGAAAGTCGAAAGTACTCAAATTTTAAAATAATTTTCAAGTTGATCCATGCAAATCTCAATTTTGCTATGGCCCCACTATATCTTTCACTACTGTCCGAATTTTGGGGGAAGAGGAACACAGTGGTACAGTCGGGGAGAGAGACACGGTGGCAACGATGGCGTTGAATCGGTGACGACGGGCGTGCATGGGTGGTGGCCGATAGTTGGAAAAAGAGACCGCGGAGCCAGCATTTCACGACAATCGGTGCGAAATCTGTTCAATCGGTCGCTACCCGTACCACTCATAACATAATTGCAAGTGTTTGATCAAATTGGTTCATTTTCATTTATGTTTGGCTGCATTGGGTGAGACCCCCACTAGGGGTGTCCATGAATCAAACCTGACCAAACCCGACCGATTAGTAAGCATAATAGACGGATCTGATCGGCTATGTCGGATTCGGTCCAAAAATATAAAAATTTCTGGTTGTCGGTTAGGTGTCGGATGCGTAGGACTAATTCCGACTCAACTTGGCCGAATTACATATAAACCCTAATTTCATTTCATTTCCCCTTCCTTCCCAATTCGACAGCTCCCCTAAAACAGTGACTTTCTCTACCTCTCTTGATCTGATTATAGGAGGAGAGCGAAAACAGAAAGCAGATGAAGAAGAGAAGAAGTTATAGGAGGAGAACGAAAGCAGAAAACAGATGAAGAAAAGAAGAAGTTACCACTATAGGAAGGCGAAACTTTGATGCACTGGGTGGCCTCTCTCTCCCTGGATCTGGCTATGGGAGGATTGAACTCATGGCTACGGTGGTTCTCCTCTCTCTCTCCGTTGATCTGTCTATGTCATTGGTGTGACTATTTGTTCCAAGACCGTGTAATGGGTTTTGTGCAACGATTTGTTCCTCCACTCTGTGTAATGGGTTTTGTGGGTCTCTTTTTTCATTTTTTCATTTTTGATCTGAACAACATTGATGACTGTATTTCCCAATTTGTGAACTCAACCGATCAACTCGAAATACCCTTTCTATCGAAACCAACCACCCATTCGGTCAGTCTCTGGTCCCCTTTTGACAAACTCGACTAGAATTCGATTGGGTCAAACCCAACGAAATCCGACCCATGGGTAGCCCTAGGCCCCACAGCCATTAGGTGGTTTTTATTTTTATTTTTGAAACCAACAACTTATATAACTACTAACTTATACTATTAGGTTAAAATTGGTACAAGAGTGATATAGTTCTTTACAAAATGAGGACCTGCCATTCCTCTTTGATCCTCATACCGAGAAGGTTTTGGGTGCCGGTAGAATACCACAGATGTGATACCTCGTCGGCGATCTGGTCCGTTCACATGTATTTTGGACTGTCCAAATTTTAAAGAGTGAAAAGAGGAGAGAGTAGTGGAGTGAGGGGAGAGATAGAGAATGCATCTGGACCGTTGGATCACTGCTTGGACGGTCCAAATGGCCGACAAATATCATCACGTGATACTCGCTCGGCACCCAAATCCATTAAGATTGGGTTTGCATAATTGCGTTACAATTGGATGCTACTAAATACAATTGCGAATTTGTTACATGTAGCCAATTCAAAAGATTTTTTTAAAAATTTCTTCCTTATAAATTAACGACATGTAGCAAATTCGCAATTGTATTTCGTCGGATCCTTACAATTTATTATATGTTGCGTGGCAATTTGAGCAAGGAAAAAATCTACTCTTTTGGGTTAAGTAAAGAGGTCAACATACGAATCTGGACAGAGGACGGAAACACGTCCAGGTGCATACCCTCCTCTACTCCACGAACCTGGCCCTCTTTTCTCAAAGCAAGCAAATCCCTCGCATTTTCCCTCCCCCACCTCCCCTTCCCAGTTCCCACGCATCTTCTTTATCTATTCGTATCTAACACGATTTCCTTGTCCAATTCCAAATCAAGGGTCAGACGCATCGTCCATGGAACCTCCGCCCGCAACCTCCCCATTCCCAACTCCATCACTCCACTGCTCCATACCACACCATTGTTATTCCCACTCTCTCTGTTGCTCCCATCCTTGTCCTCACTTCTGATCATCAACCTCACTTCGAAATCCCCACAAATGAACCACCCAGGGTACGTCACTCATTCGTCGATTCAGCTGCAGTTGATGGAGAGCCACAAGGTCAGGAACGATGTCGAGGAGAGAGATAGCAATGACGAGGAGGAGGAGGAGGAGGGGAGAGAAGTCAAGTTGTTCCGATTCCTGGGCCACTCGATGTGCCTGAAGCGGAAGCGAGAACCGCAAACCCTGGAGTCGAGGCGGAACGCGGTTCGCTCTTGGGGAAACCAGCCGCTGAGGACGGCGGACCCCGATATCTTCTCAATCATGGAGAACGAGAAGATTAGGCAGTTCAAGGGGATCGAACTAATTGCTTCGGAGAATTTCGTTTCTCGAGCGGTGTTAGAAGCCCTAGGGAGCCACTTGACGAACAAGTACTCGGAAGGGATGCCAGGGGCGAGGTACTACGGTGGGAATCAGTACATTGATGAGATGGAAACCCTATGTTGCAATCGCGCTTTGGCCGCGTTTGGATTAGATTCGGCTAATTGGGGGGTGAATGTTCAGCCCTATTCGTGTACGACGGCGAATTTCGCTGTTTTCACGGGTTTGCTGTTGCCTGGGGAGAGGATTATGGGGTTGGATACACCTTGTGGGGGGAACACTAGTCATGGTTATTATACGCCGAATGGGAGGAAGGTTTCGGGGGCTTCGATTTTCTTTGAGAGTTTTCCTTATAAGGTGAATCCGCAAAGTGGGTACATAGATTATGATAAGCTTGAGGAGCGGGCGCTTGATTTTAGGCCCAAGATACTCATTTGCGGCGGGAGTTCGTATCCGAGGGAGTGGGATTACGTGAGGTTGAGGCAAGTTGCTGATAAGTGTGGAGCTGTGTTGATGTGCGACATGGCTCAAATAAGTGGTCTTGTTGCGGCTAAGGTGAAAATTTGGCTTCTCATCTTTTGTTGTTGCTTGAATGTTGATCTTTCTTCCTTAGCTTACTACCTACTCTTGGATTGTGATTTTTGTTTTCCATTGTTGGATTGGGGTTTTTATGTTAATTAATTGTATCTGCTTGCGTGCTCTTTCTAGTTCAGATTTCCAATTTGTTATAGTTATGGTATTGTTTTTTTAAGGGGAAGCTAAAATATATTTGGTTTTGGTTTGTCATGAGTCATGTTGGTGAGTACGATCGATGAATTTCAGGGGCAGGGTGGGCCTGAAATTTCTGTAGGATTGTGGGCTTTACTCAAGGCTCTGCATCATTTGCAACGCCATTTTTTAGTAGCGGCTATAGAGCATCAAGTTCAGATGATGGCGCAGCCATGGGAGGAAGGTGAAAAGTGAGATAGTAGCAGGTGGTGCTATGCAGTTGATAGAAATTGCAGTGGATATAGAAACAAATGGGAGGGTACCGTTTAGATTGACCGAGGGAGAGTTGACAGGGTGTTTCACGCTCTCTTGTAGGAGAAAAGTCATATATACCTTGCCTAACTGCCTGGGTATTGTTCCATCACTAGGCACATGCGCGGGACAATTTCCAAGTGATGAAGTGTGGTAGGGACATTGTGTCTATCCATCTTGATGAACGTTGGAGTTCCGGCAGTCATTGTTCTAAAAGTTGGCCTAGGCGGCCACCCAATGCGTAGATTTTAGGGTCTAGGCATTGATTATTTGTTTTGAACATTAGTCGGGAATTAGGTGGGGATTAGTCAGTTAGGCGGCGACTAGTTGGCAGCTTAGTTGCATGATCCCAGACCTAAGGCTGATGGACCACAGACTTGTTCGCGCATCCACGACTTCAGTGGGAATTCATATTTCAGACTAAATTCATACACTTCTGTCAGTTCCTAAGTTCTCTTATAATCAGACTGATTTGTATTGACCAAGCTTTTATGTTGTACTCTGGAAACCTACCTGCCAGTACACCACTGTGCACATGCAAAATGAGAGTTGAGAGATTATTCAGTACCCTAGGATACCCCACATGGTGCCCTAGGCCCCTTTTCCACCACACATTGATGTGGGGCCTACACACTTTGTCTTGGATGGTGGGAATCCACACAAATATGTGGTGGAAAAGGGGAGGAATTTTTCAGTGCCAGGTGGGTACCACGTGGTGTCTGCTTGGCGTATCCGGGCCGTCCAAAAGTATTTTGGATGATCCGGATTACAAACAATCTATTGCCGTTAATAGATTGTTTTTAATTTGAATCGTCCAAAACACTTTTGGACGGCCCGGATGCACCGAACGTCAGTCGTACCCACCTGACATTGAAAAATTTCACGGAAAAGGGACATGGGACACCACTTGGCGGTGCCTTCGGAGCACTAGATAATTTTTCCATGCAAAACAGTCCATTCAACTGATTAGTGTCCAATCAACATTTGTTTGTCTTGAATAAAGTCATAAAAAGGACTAAAGTTGTTGGGGCTTGCATTAAACTATGTAACTCGGTTTCTTTTGCAGCAGGAGAATGATATTTGTACTTCTTTTCTATTGTTCACACTCTTCTTTTGTGTTTATTGATGTGAATCCACTATGTTATCTTTTCATTAGCTCATTTTTTACACATCGAAAGGGAAAGTAATAAATTCACATAAATAAAAACAAGAAAAGAGAATGATGAAAAAGGAGTGCCAAGATTAATTTCCTTCACAATTATTAGGGCCCAATTATTATTGTTATGGTTTGTTAGGTTTTTGTATTTTGAGCAGTTATTAATGATTGGATTTTTGGTTTTTTTTTTTCCCTCCTAAATAGGTTGACAAATTGTACATGTCTTATCTTTATGTTTTTGTTGTGGGCATGAAATTTTACGACAACTATGTCAGTGTTTAAAAAATAGCTATGAAATGTTATTACTTATGTATATATAGAAGATGCTTTCAGTTGCTATGCCCTACAGTTCTTCTAGATATTAAGTATGAATGCTTTCGCTCGCCCACACCCGCTCATGCTTGCGAATTATGTGACATAGGTCGGCGAGTCTATTTCATAATTTTGAGGAGTTTTAGGGTATATTGTGTAAGTATTAAAAATACAGGGGGTTAGGTGCATTCATAGCAATTTATGTGGTAAGTACTTAGTTTCATTTCATTTTGAACTTTGACCATCGAACTTTGTATCTGACTAATTAGTTGTTACTACTTACTTTTTAATTGTTACTTGAGTCTTAGTTCTTTTCCTCTTAGTTTTATGTCATTTCTGACTCAAACTTTGGGGAGGTAGGTAGATTTTGTTTTAGAAAAAAACTAGAAAAAATGACTAATCTCTTGGCCCTGACTAGTCAACCTAGGCACTAGGCACTCTCGTCCGCCTGACTAGCACCTAGCAATTTTTAGAACGTTGCTCTAGACCACTTTCTCAGTCGTGGCTGGCCATGGGTGTGCAGTGGTGAGCAGTCCTCTCTAGCCTTCAAGCCACTGATAGCCATTCAATTCTGCAGTGCTGGTCCTAGGCCTAAGTCATACCTCTTTGACTTAGTTTCTTTTCGTGGCACGAGTTTTAGAGTTATACTGCAGGGTACCACAGTGACTGAGTGACCATGTGGAGGTTCCGCGGTAAGTCTGTCATGCCTCTTTGTCACATCACTAGCCATTTTAGCAGTTTTGGTGTTGTGATCCACCATGCCATTGTAGTGGTCACCCTTGTGGAGATAATGCTGTGGTTTTCATGAGGAGCCACGTAGCATGTACCTTCAAGGGTATAGCTTTTCCTGATGATGATTTTAGGATTTTGTCTCCATGTTAACCTATCTGAAATGTGAAGGAAAATGACAACTAGCTATTCATTTTTATCCTGCCATAGCACTTGTTTAACCTTTAAAGGTTTATTTATGCAAATGGTTCTGTTTTGTAGCTTTTGACAACTTGTTCTGCTACATTCTCTTCTAATAACCTGTATGGTTGATTCTTCTTGAAGGAGTGTGTGAACCCCTTTTACTGCTGTGATATAGTTACCTCAACGACTCACAAAAGTCTTCGAGGCCCCAGGGGAGGTATTGTTTTCTACAGGAAGGGTTCAAAGCCAAAGAAGATAGGGATTCTTTTGAATCAAGGTGATGGCAGTGACAGATATGACTTCGAGGACAAGATAAACTCTGCTATTTTTCCAGCTCTGCAAGGTGGACCGCACAATAATCACATTGCTGCCCTTGCCATAGCCCTGAAACAAGTGGCTACTCCTGAATACAAGGCATACATGCAACAAGTGAAGAAAAATGCTCAGGCTCTAGCATCTGCTTTATTGAGGAGGCATTTCAGATTGGTAACTGGTGGCACCGACAATCATTTGGTACTTTGGGATCTAAGGACTCTTGGACTAACAGGTATTGTATCTTCTTCTCTGTCACCCTCTGCATGAGTTGGTTGGAAAAATTAGACATCTCCTGATTCAACCCTCGAGTGCTGGACTTTTTTGAACTATTGTAAGTTGGAATTTGTTTTCCATACCTTGGTTTTGTATCTAATTTTGGTTTTGCATCCCTACTGGATTATCAATTATGTTCTTTTGACATGTAACTTGATAATTTAGGTGATCTATGGATGGAAAGATAATGTAATATTGGGAGCCATCTTTAGATAGATTCTAAGCAGCTACCTTAATAACATATTAACGCGTGGTTTACTTTTTATCCTACAAACCAAAAAAGAAAACAAGTTCTCAGCCACCCCCCAAATGAGAAGATTATGCTAGCCTGAACTTAATAGTTAATGGTGCATTTTCTTGCTCAGAATTTAATAGGTTGATTACTCAGGCTATCCAGCTCCTTAAATCCTGTTTTCATATTTCTCCTTGTAAATAAACACAGTGAACCATACTGTCCATCATGCACTACGGTTGTTTCTGTAATCTGAGCTGTCAATTTTTTTTGTATTTCGAGTCTATTTTTCACAGGTAAGAATTATGAGAAGGTCTGTGAGCTGTGTCACATTACTCTCAACAAAATTGCTATATTCGACGATAGTGGCACTATCACACCTGGAGGTGTGAGGATTGGTATGTGAAGATCTAGTCGCATTTCTAAACCCTAACTGTTTTGTTTATGAGTCTTTCGTGCCCCTAATTGGACTTTTAACTCATGCCCTCAGGTACTGCTGCGATGACATCAAGAGGTTGCGTAGAGGCCGATTTTGAGTCAATGGCCGAGTTCCTCATTAGAGCTGCTCAGATAACAAGCACAGTGCAGAGAGAACACGGGAAGTTGGCTTTCCTTAATGGCCTTCACAATAACAAAGACATTGTTGAACTACGTACACGAGTGGAGAATTTCGCAACTCAGTTTGCAATGCCAGGGTTTGATGAGTAGAAATACTTTCCGAAGGATGCCTTCAGTGTGACCTCCACCACATGGTAACAAGTGCTGAATCACACACAGTCTTCTCTGTTTGCACAAGGTTTGGCATCTCTATATTGTCTTGGATAGGCTAACTAGTTGCTACATCTATTTACTTGTCCTCAATTCATTGGAATGTACAATGTATATTATGCTGTTCTGGTAGAAATTTACAGTGATATGGAGCCTGTGGTATAATGTGAGTCATGTGACATGCTATTTGTGGGAATTAAAGTGAACAGCAATTCTTTTATAGTCCTCCATAGTTGTTGGTGAGCTTATTAAATACATGTGAATTTCATACAGGAGCTTGAAATCTTTTTTCCCTTGCTAAATTATTTTCTCTGTATGTATCTTTTTCTTGATTTATTCTTATTTGATTGGCTTTGGTTTCATGTCTTTTTTTCCCAGCTGTAAGTTGTTATATGCCTTGTTTATAAAGGGAGGCCCATAACTTGTCATAATGTTATATATGAGTATCACAAACCTACATATCAATCACACACCCTTGAGTCCTTGACACTAAAAACATTGGCAATGAAAGCGGGTTAGCGTAACTTACCCTACTTTGCGACTATACTTTAGGAATGCTGGCACGGGTATCGATTCTGTAACAGTTGCTATTCCATTGAGACATCACTGGAGTTGGCTGGTGCTTGGACACACCTCCCTTTCATTCCTTTTCCCTAAACTGTCCTGTTACTAGCTTGCAAAGTGTTAGGGACTTGGGGACTGTGCTGTGCAGCTTCGTGCTGCACAGCCTCCGGCTAGGCTTTTCCGGCATTGGTTCGACGATCGGAGACGTTCACCGCGTAGAGCTCGTCGAGTTCTACATGTGCACCAAAAATCAGCTCAATCAAATATCGTTAAGTGCCTCATTGAAACATAAATAACTTGAAAAAAATGGATTTAGTGGTTTTGATCCAGTGTTTTGTATCCATTAGGATTCATTTTTTTTCAAGTTATATATGTTCTGATTAGGCACTTTAACGATATTTGATCGAGCTGATTTTTGGTGCATATGTAGAACTCGACGAGCTCTACGCGGTAAACGTTTCCGATCATCGGACCGATGCCGGAAAAGCCTCACCGGAGGCTGCACAGCATCTGCACAAAGCTGTACAGCATAGTCTCCCAGTCTCAAAGGGTTGAAGTGTTGCAAGTGGGGTTTTTTTTTTTTAGAGAAAGAGAAATAGCTGTACTCAGGAATAACCATAAAAACGAAATTACAAAGAATAAAATTGATATTACGAAGAATGAAAAGGGGAGGGAGAAACAAGGCTTACATGGTTCGGCATGTTGACGTACATGGCATCCATGATCTTTATAGAAAGTTGCTATACTCAAATGGATACATACATGAAATAGTATGTTTAAAGTGTGAAAATATAGAAGATCATCCTACGAGATTTCGTTCTATGTTAGTACTTTGTTTTTGATGTCGAGAGATAAAAAATTACTAGTGTTGTAAACTATCATCTGACAAGTATATGGTGCAAGTGAATGTTTCACAAATGGTTGCTGTTTCTCATGCCTAATTCTAAGTGCTGATTTTTGCTTATTCACTGTGACTACAGAATTTGTCTGTTGGAATTGTGTCCCTCTTATAAAAGCAGTGCTACGGACATAGATGAAGTGCATAGTTCCGAACACCGATGTTTGTGGAACAGTCTAATACACGTGAGTCCCAGACTGTGGATTTGGGTTTCATACACGTCGAACGGTTCTAAACACATTTGTGTCTGGATCTTGTGCACTTTGGTTTGTGTCCCTAGTTTTTAACTCTTATAGTTAGTTTAATATGCATATATTGTGTCTGAAGCAACGCCCACTTTAGTCCCCATTAAAGGGGTTTTGGTCCTTTTGGAAGGGTAGTAGATTGGGTGTATTGCCCACGATTGGAATTAAGGATTTATTCTCTCAAGCTCGGAATCTCGTCGCCGACAAAAAAAAATCGTTGGGGCACAACTAGATGTTTGCCTATTCGTTTAACTTCAGGACCTCGAAAGTAGTAGTAGTACATAGATCTATTCAAGTATCTATGGGCCCCAGAGTTATTAAATTACGTAGATGTATTCATGCATCTATATATTCTCTCTGAATACACATACACTAGGTACTTCTCCTTGTGGCTCATTGATGCCCAAACCAAAAGCCAGAAGATTGAAAGCAGGGGGGATGAAATCATTCCATCGTTGGAGTGTGTGTGTGTGTGTGAGAGAGAGAGAGAGAGAGAGAGAGAGAGAGAGAGAATAATAGTGACAAACTAAAAAAGGAATCATCCCCCCAAAAAGAAACTTTGTAGTTTGGGCAGGCACTTTTTTCCCTAGTTGATAATGAGCAGTCACTGTTATCCTCCTCCCGATGGAATAGAATAATTAAGTAGGAGTAGTAGTTTCAAGGATGCCAGTTGTTTTTATTCAGGTTCAAAAATCATCAAGTATTGTGTTGAACGACAAAATGCATGCCTGTGTTAATGATCTCCCTGTTGGAGGGTAAAGTGCTAGTCGACCTGAATTCTATACATGGCAAAATATAGGAAAATAAGCTACTCCATTTATTTTCTTGAAACTCCTTTGATGGAGGGCAAAATCTAGTGCACGAGACTCTCGTCATTGCGGGGTTTGGGAAAGGGTTGATGCACACAGTATTACCCCTACAAGCAGAGAGACTGTTTTCGCGACTCGGATCCGTGACCTCTAGGTCACAATAGAGCTTGAAACTCTTCTGATCTTTTGTTCATTTGGAAATTGGCTGACAACTCAGTCAACTTTCCTTAGTGCGGTTTACATGAATCTTCCAAATTATTTTTAGTCAATCATCCACCAAAATGCTCCAATCCCTTCAAAAGAGAGAACAAAAAAAGAAAAAACATTTTCCAAATTATTGATGAAAATATATGTCGTCATAGTGGCATATATATTGAAGGTTAATAATTACTTGAAGTGTTGTGGCTTTGTTTGGTTGTCAATTTTGAGAAAAAAAAAAGTTATAGTTTGTGTATTTTTTCGTCTTTAGTCAATAATATTTTAATTTTTTCTTTTTACTTTTTGAGAGAGGTATACTATATACATCCAAAATGTAAAAAATAAGTAAAAAATTTGATAAAAAATTACTCCCTAAAGACGAAAAAACACTAATGATGGAACCGACAAAAAATTTGAGAAAAAATATTTTTGAAAGGGAAACCAAAGAAAGTGAATCTAATACACTACTTTTTTGGATATCCCTTGTTTATTGGGCTTCTTTTCCATATACAATGAGTTAAGAGTGTTGTTATCGGGGGAAACATAAGTGGTTTATGAAAGCTGAGTTTACCCCGTTCGAGAAAATTAACATGTTCGAAGATTACTACTATAACTTTTAATGGAAGAACAAAATCGTACTCGAATAACTTGATTCGTTTTTGCACGGTTGAGGAGAGTGAAGGGAAGTGATACTAAAAGAAACGAGGCAACTTGGGTTGTAAATGAACCGAGTAGTTTGCGAGCTCGGCTAGGCTCATTTAGTAAACGAGCCGAGCTCGAGCTTGAATTTTCGGCTCATACAGAGGCTCGGCTCGATTAAAGTGACTCGTTTAGTAAATGGCTAAACTCGGCTCATTAAGGACTCGGCTCGTTAAGGTCGAGCCAAGCTTGAGCTCAAATTCTTGGCTCGTTTTGTTAGTAAACGATCTGAACTCAGCGCTCGACAAAGCTCTGCTCGTTTACAGCTGTATAGGCAACTGAGGTACCAGCTCTGAGAACACAAGACAATATCAGGGCTTGTGTTGATACGTAGGGATTTGGATAATCATGAAAATACAAAAACCAAGAACAAGGACAAGAACATAACAGAACAACAAATCTGAAACAAATTGGAATCAGACATATATACTTACCAAACAGGAGTAAAAAGAAAAAAGAGAGAGAGAGAGAGAGAAAAAAAAAAAATGCTTTTGTGATTTGTTTCAGAAAGCAAAACCCAGGAATCTTCTTTTTCCCATGTTGTCCTACTATACCCCCCCCTTCCACTTTCCATCATTGTTTCACAACTGGAATGATTAGTCATCTACACTACCACAACTCAAAAGAATCTCATGTGAAATTTGCAACAAGATTTTTGTTATAGTTGGATTGTAACCAGGGACCTCACAGTGCACACCTGCTAAGCTGTCCGTCTCGTCAACTAATGGTTCAGATTTCATCTCGGCTCTTTTAGATTTGAGTCGTCCATTGTCGAGAGAAAATTTGAACCATTGATTGTTGGGACATGTCTCCGGGAAAACTGTCCCACCGATGACCTGCAATTCACTTTCTCCTCTTTTTCTTCCTTCAAGTTACAAGAAAAATCACATAAAGAAGAATTTGACAATCCTCACACCTACCCTTTATGTTTCTCTAATTTTACTTATCTTCAACATAAAAAGAAGAACCAGAACACTATTTCATCTTTGGTGTTCCCCTTGAGTTTTTACTCATGTTACTTCCTTAGTTCTCAACTATTTTTGGTTGCTGAACCATAAATCACTTGGTTATTGAGGATTTTTCATGGTTAGTGCTTCTTAATACTTGCTGTCACATGGGTTTTTTTTTTTTTGGGAAAAAAATTATACTATCAAAATTTTAATTTTTGTCGTAGAATTATGCCCGGAATAATTGTAATATGCATGACATACTCTGCGACCCTTTTTGTAAATATCATTATGATGATGAATGGATATTTTGCTGTGTCCCCGTGTCAAGACAACTCGACACTTGTGGAAACTTTAATACCAGATTAGAGCAAACCTAATATCTTAACAGTGCAAGCTTCAGATCTTTGCCTAATTAAGTACTACAAATTAGTGTGAATTAGACAACAAAAGTAGGGCAGAGGAAATCAAACCTGCCTGCCGGCTGGGACGATGACCGGCCAACAAACAAAATTTAAAAGGTCTCTTTAACCTAATTTTACCCTATTCCTTTGAAGAATTCTGTCACAATCTGATATGGCTTTGAGAGGTTGTCATGAGGACAGGGAGCATAATTTCCTTTAATTGCTATAATCATCTTCTTTTTTACTTGATATGAGAAGCATCTTTAGCAAATCTTAATCTAACTTTTGTTGCTTTTGGCTTGACCTTGTTTGGTAATGTTGTTTTTGATACCATTATGGCTTGACCTTGTTTGGTAATGTTGTTTGGTAATGTTGTTTTTGATACCATTATGGAATTTTAATCTAAGTGTGGTTATGCCCTTTTCCCACTTAGCTTTTTCTGCTCTTGAATAACTGTTGCCTTTGGAATAGTCTCCCTGTCACCTGGAAAAAATTTGGGGTGTCGCAAATGGGTGGTTCAAGGCACGTGATTCCTGTATTTAAGGCGTTATTTGCCCCCACTAATCCGGTATGCACTAGGTCGTGGACAAATTGTCTCCCGTGATACAATGAAGTGCAGCCTTGGAAACTGAAGGTTTCTAGTCTATTTCTAGACTAGTTTGCGACCCTTCCTCCGAGTCACAAGACTCACTACCCTTCGAAACTGATTCTAGCATAAAAAACTCACTACCCTTCGAAACTGATTCTAGCATAAAAAAAAACAGAAGAAACTGTTCCAACAGCCAGAAACTATTTCTGACAGTCGCTTACCAACCACCACCAACTCCCCCTGGTTAATCGTAGCCATTTGATTGTGTTGGTGTAAGTATCAACCGTCAGATCATATCTACTCTAAATAATAAAAAATGAAAGGCTATGGTGCCATAGCCATGTCGCCAAGTGCCAAGTGCGTCACTAGTGCCGAGCGCGTGCCGGCAATTTCACCATCTTATGCAGGCACTCACTAGAAAATCCAAAATCTGAAATCCATTTTGATAATCTTTCAGCATATCAAGCATAAAGACACGGGAATTGCTCAAAGAAAACAGTAGCGCTAGCATGTGTTTGAGTAGCTGCAATGGTAGATTCATTTTTAATCAGCTATATATAAGTATTCTAGGTTTGGCCTAGAGGAAGAAACTACAAGAGATTGGTCTGTCCAATTTGCTGAACTTATGGTTGAATTTTGCAAGTTGAAATTGGGATTTTACAGGTTTCTATCTCCCTAATTTCCAGCTGAATCAAAAGAAAAATGATCAAAAATTATAACTTGTGTATGTAATGTGGAGAATGTACATGCTTCTGTGTTTTAAGAGTTGCAAATTTCATTAGCTTTTCGTTACCATTCTCATATACATTTGCATATCAGACATTTAGGCTCCGTTTAGTTAAACGTAAGGATTTGTAACTAGCTCACTAGTAGTCGAGCAGAGTAGCTCAGATTTAGATTTGATAGATTAAATGTGCAGCAATCGACGTTGAGCTTGGGAGCTTTGTCGTGATGGATTTGAATCACTATTTGATTCGTGTAAGTCTAAACACTTGATGTTGAGGATTGTAGATAGCGAAGGTTCCTAAAACTAATTCATCTCTTCTACCTCTAATCTATCTTCCAAACTCTAGTCTGAGATGTCGCGTATAACTAAAACTCTTGTATGTTCGTCGTGATTTGAGTATTAAAATTCGCGTGACGACATCCACATCTATCTAAACAAAGCGCCAGCTTGTTTGCTCCTTCTGATCTTGTGGGTAGAACAAGCAGAATAAATTTCTCTTTCATGTGCACATAAACACAAGAATCTATCCCTTTGGGTAGGAAAATTTTGCTTTCTATTGAAGCTACTCTGTCTATTACATGTATTCTTCTTGTTTCTTCTCTTTATATAAGGAGATAATACATAATAATCTTGCTTTTCTTGAAAGGAAAGAATCACATTCTCTTTCCTTCAAAACTAAAGTGCCTCCAAGAGGGAGAAGGAAATCAAAACACATGTTTTTGGAAAAGTAGAGATCAAAAGCCTCAAAACTACCCATATCAGCTTGCTAGTGGACGGTGAGTTTAAGATCTCTGGATTAGTCGAGATGCGCATAAGCTGGTCCAGACGCCTGGTTATCGAGGAAAAAAAAGAGAGAAAAACCTACCCATATCAGCTGTTTTTTTCTTCTTACACTTCACTTTCCTCTCTCTTACTATGGCTGCAAAAAAGTGTGAAAACTCCCTTTTCTCTCTCTCTCACTTCCTATGTGTGCACATGTCCAAAACCTTTTTCCTCCCTTCTACAATTTCATCAAAGAAGTCATCAAGCTGCACAATGACATTTTCAGCCCCACACTTCAACACTCCAAAGCAAGACTTCCAATTCTCAACCTTTTCTTGGAAATCATATTCTGTTCCATACTCCAGAATTCTTCCCAATTCCTCCTTCAGCTCCTCCATTGAAATTCTTGCTCTTCTGAACTCATAAAGGAGAATTCCCCCCTCCCCATTGACCTGATTCACCTCGGCTGCCACTCTCTGGTGCAGTTTTGCTATCGCCACCATCAAAGCCGATCCAAATACCATGTCCCCTTCATTGCCTTCTTGGCAGAATCTTGTTTCGGGGCAAAAAGAGACCAGGCCGTTGAACAGGATCATCAAGAGCAATGAGCTCACGTTCCTCATCGCGTAGAGTACCCCTCGAAAGCCATTGAACGCGTTGAACTTGGAATCGATGGATACGTTCTCATCAAACCTTAGCGACAGCGGTTGGATTCTTGTCTCCATTAGGTTTCTGTTTTCCTCCTCCAATCCAACCACTTCCCTTTGGCAGCTGTTGATCAACCGGATAACCTGCACAAAATAAGGAGGCATAACTATCAAAAACAAACCCATTGCTGAACGCCAAATAAGGGATGTTAAGCAATGCCTTCGCGTTGTGCAGTTTTTGGTTAGTTGAAATTTGATAATTGAATAGCAAAGTTCAGGAACTTCTGTCAGTTTTTCTTTGGGTACTTACAAGCTGTAAGTAGAAGGTGCACTGAACACACCCTGGGAAAAAAAGCCATGACTGCTATGTTGATTTTTGAGGTACTGTTTTTTTTTTTGAACGGCAAAGAAAGATTTCATTCTTCACAAGGACAAAAAAAGGTTAAATCGGTACAAGATTTTCGAGGTGATATTACTGACCTGCCGGGAAAGTTGTGGTGTCATAGCACTATGTTGCTCGATGGAGGAAGCTATATTGACACCGGTGGAGTGAAAATTCTCCATGTTTGATATGCCTGTTTTCAGGACATGACAGGCTTCCCAGAGTCGCGAACTCTCATCCATGTACTCATCGAGCCATTTCTCTCCGATGGGCAAGTGGAGATTCTGGACTAAAATGGTCAGATGGGAGTGGAAGGACCGGAGCGACGAGAGGACATGCTGGAGGAAATGGACTGACATGAAGTTGTAAGATGGGAAAGAGGAGTCAAGATCATTGAGGCCTTGTGTGAGGAGGGTGAAGAAGCCATTGACAGAAGAGGGAGAGTGGTTCATGATCATGGGAGATAGCAGAAAGGATGGTGTGGTGGTTTGGGGGAAAAAGGTGATGCAGATTGATGGGTATTTAAAAGAAATGAGAGAAGTGAAGGGTTCTAAGAGGTGGTACAAATATGATGGAAAAAAATAAATTGGGATTGTTGGTGGAATTATGGGTGTTTCCTATGGAGTGGAAGGGATGATTGGGAATCTTCCATTGCATTGTTTAATGGTCAGGAAAAAGGAGGAGAGAGAGAAGGGGGAAGAGAGAGGAGATATTTCACTCAATTTTTCGAGAATTGATTTTCACATTATGTTTTTAACTAAATGCACTTTGGTTTTTGTTTTTGTTAATGTAAACTTACAAGATTATCCGTTTCGTGTGGTCTGAAAAAAGAATGTATGAATAATAATAATTAATTTCCTATGGGTGACGGAAAAAAAGAGTAGTACATTTGAAAAAAAGGGGAGTGCTAAAATGGTAAAATCAATCAATTCTCATTTTTCAAGAATTGATTTTCAAAACAAGTCCTAAAGTAGGAATATGTAAAAAAGTACAGTACATGAGAACTTCATGAGTTCTGTTTAAGAATCTTTTACAGCCTTAAATGAATGAATTTTTTTTTGTTGTTGTTGTTATTTAATGATTAAAGGTGACCCCAATGGTTGGCCCGATAGTTGGCCTAATAGTCATGGTCTGAGACTTAGAGATTGGCTTCCTCTCAAGATTGCACGTTCAAAATCTCTTAGGGTTTGTTCGTTTGGAATACTCAAAATCTTTGTGCACGGTTCCCAACAAATTTTCTTTATCTATTTTTCTTCACTCATTACATTTTAAAACCTCCCTTAAAATCCAAACCGAACAGTCTTAGGTGCTATCAATTGGGGCGAGTCAAAATAGAGCATTTGCTCCGGTTTTAAGTGGAACCTCCTCTATTGGACAATGGATTCCCGGTTCCCTCAGGATTAGTTGTGGTGCGTGTAAGTTGACCTAAACGCATGGTTGTGAAAAAAATAATTATGGTTAAATCTTCAAAGTTTTAGCAGCTCTTTATTTCATAATGCTGGATCATGTTTCCTGGGCTGTAAAAGCTTGACTACTTTGACCGCGATTCTCCCTCGTCTCATTCTTCCATTTTGATTTTGTTCCCTTTAGACTGAGTGCTCTTTTGCTTTTTTTTCCCTTTTTTCTATTCTTTGCCCATTGTCTGTAAATCTTTTCCCTTGAGACCTTTTTGGGGTACCATTTCCATGGATATATAAAATGTCACTGATATCCCTTGAGGTTTGCTTTAAGGACAAGACAACGTATGAGAAAGGACTATAAGCCCCCTGTGATTTCAATGTTCGTTTCATCAACATCTAACCAACAATTGTTCGACCAACCACGTGATAGAGTTAGCTAAAAGTGTCTTATATTGGCAATTCGCCATTTTTAATAAAATAATAAATAATGAAAAACACTCAATTCTCAATTTTTGTGACCCAAAAGTAATAAATTTGGCCTTTCTCTAAGAACAAATTATTTTTTCGAGCAGTAAAACCTAAATTATTATTAATAAAATCCTTTTGATCAAAGCTGCTCGTTCAATGGATTAAAAAAAGTCACTTTAATTCAAAATAAGAATTGATATATGGGTTTTTTTTTTAATTTCATTTTATTATTAGAAATGGTGAATTTTAGATAGGAGTATAAGTCACTTTTGAAACATTCCTTCAAGTGTTTGAACAGACAGTGTTGATGAGGATGTCGGTGAAATGCACGTAGATACCATTTGGGGTTCATATATTGTTATTTCTCATGCATGAGGCCCGGGTATGTGTCTTTAAGGCAAACATTAGGTGGTGTTAGTGAAATTTACCCAATTTTCTAAAGAGAAATCAATGATGAGGTGGGTTATTTTATCTCTATATATAAATGCATATGCCTCCATGAAAATATTCTAGTTTGTGTGTTCCTATCATAATATTTCTAGGCATTAAAATAGGTTAGACTTTCTCTTGGGCTTGGATTCGAAGTTTTTGAATTTTCATTTAGACCATAAAATATACCCTAGTGATTACCAGATTGGTAATTAATTCTCCCACCATAGGTCCATATTAAAGCATAGTAAAATGTTTTAATTAGAGGCATAATTAAAGTTGCTAAATTGACTTGTATTGGTGAGGAAGATTAGAGATACTATCAAACGTGTTTTCTCTTTTTGGTTGGCGATACCACAAAATATGGTGTGACTAATCTGTTTTCCCACTTTTCTTTTTTTTTTTTCTTTTCTTTTTCCCTCCCAAAATATTCGAATCGCATCTAAGCAAAGGATAATCAAACTTAATTAGCTAAGGTTTTTGATCTGATTATGTGCTGAAAAACGAAGATTAGATGCTGAAAGGATAATGAATCTTTTGATTAGAGTGCTCTCTTGAATCTTTTGATTAGAGTGCTCTCTCTCTCTCTCTCTCTCTCTCTCTCTCTCTCTCTC
>BPLS01000204.1:470159-508336 GCA_019656275.1 Rhododendron kiyosumense | reverse complement strand
TAATAAAAATAAAAACGCAAGAAAAGAGAAAAAGAAAAAGATAAAACCTATTAAACCTTAAATTAAGGGGTTGTATATATAACACATATTTCTTTTGCTCACAAAAGATATTCACGGGTTTTCTCTAGAAAAAATCTTAACATACCTATAGCCCCAGTCCTATATTTTGACAAACAACTACCGAATGAGATATTTTTTCAAACTCAGTTGAATGAAAATGGTAGACTCTGGCTAACTGGAGTAACCTTGCTAGTTTGTCAAACTCAACTCCATATGATTTCAAAATTGGGGGATGGTGCTGTGCATGCGCACTTTCGAGCTGTCGGATCTCATCTCGGTAATAAATGACTCTCGATTGTTGGTTGCCAAGATGAGATCCGAGCCATCGGATATGCACGATCCGACGGCTCGGAGGTGCGCATGCAGCGCGGTGCATTGCATAGCACCAACCCAAAGTCCATATATGATTTCATTTAGTTAAGAAGGGTATATTCATATTTCTTTGTGCATGATTGGACACAAATTAATAGCACATAAATTGGGCATTTTAGGTTTAATTCCACCAACGTAATTCCCATATAATATTATTGGAAGTTTGAAGTGTAGGATTACTTACCAAGTTATGCATGGTTGCAAAAGTTCCACATTCCAAAAGTTATGTTAGGTTTGGGCCCCACATGATCTCTTGACAGGGATGGAATCCTAGCCTCCACAATTATTAAAGTAAAGGATCGAATGGCATGCCAAGTGAAGTAATCCTTTGACATCAAATTCAATCTTGAGTGTCACAGACACAGGGATCATAGGAAGGAGAGGGGAAGGAAGGAAAGGAAGGAATTGGGGACACCCATCACAGTACTTCAGATAGTGCTGCTGCTGCAAATGGGAATTGGTTGCTTTCAATCATATCATATATCATATCAAATCCAATCTAAGTATGTTCATTAGAAGAATATCCCCCAATTTAATTAATTGGTTTGATAATTTTATGTCATTTGTGCACCAGACAATGTGGTATTTGATGGACAACAAATAAGCCAGATTTCCATCAACCAAACTTGGTGGATGCTACTAGTATGATCTTGTGTCACCAAAAAGATACTGTATATATATAATGATGTACAAAAGTGGAGTTTGAATCTCATGTTTCGAAATAAATCTTCTAAAATTTTGATTATTCAAGCTCGCGTTCTAGTCTTTCTAAACCTCCCATGAGAGGATATCGCGGCTAAAAGTGAAACATGGATATCGTCTAGCTAGAAAGACAAGTGAACTGTAGACAATATAGCAATGCAAATAGGTGCAGTTGACGATTGAATCCGATCATCAAAAATTCCAGAAGAAGAAAAATTCTCTCTAGTATTGATACCTTCAACAAAATTAGTACTAGGCAAATTTACTGAGCTTTATGCAAAGTTTACCTGGAATGTGGGATTGCCACAGCTCCAAGGCAAATTTTCCATTATGAGATGGGAATTCTCAATCTTCATGGCATGGTTGTGGAGTTGAGGTCTGGTGAAAATGGTGGTTGTTGAGGAGTGGAAGTGTGGTGGTAGTGGTCTAGGTGATGAAGTGATGGTGGTGGAGGGGTGATGCATGTTATGGTACGGTGGTAGTAATGGGTGTTTAATGACGATCTTTGCAGTGGACTGCTTTCAACTCACTTTTTATAAACAGAATTTTTCTATTTGTATGGTTTGGATTCTACTTTCTTTAAATACTTGAGAAACCCTTTTTGTCGATATATAATAGAACTTGATCCAATTTAAAATGAGCAAGTTGCGGTCGTTTTATCGAAATAATTTATTTTTCAACCCTCTGAGAGTAAAATGGGCATATCTCTTGATTTACAAATTGTTTTTGAACCGAAAAAATAATAATTATAAAGTAGATTCAACAAGCTTTTTAACGGTTCAAACCACGCACAAATCGGAGTTTGGGAGTTTCCGTGGCGAGCCCGCAAAATTTGGTGAAATTTCAAGGATGTGCCCGGGGCGCATTGGAGTGCGCCCGAGGAGCATTGTTGGGCAACAGGTTTCAAGGACGCGCCTGGGGCGCATTGAAGTGCGCCCGAGGAGCAAGGCATTGCGCCTGAGGCGCACTAAAAAGATGCGCAACAGGTTTGAAGGACGCGCCTGGGGCACATTTAAGTGCGCCCGAGGAGCAAGGTATTGCGCCTGAGGCGCACTAAAAAGTTGAGCAACAGGCCAAACTTTGTGCGCTCGCCACGGAAACTCCCGAACTCCGATTCGCTCGTGGTCTGAACCATTGAAAAGTTTGTTGAGTGGCTTGCATCAATTTCTTTTTATAAGTTAGAGGACATGACGATTTTACCCTCAATAGGTCGAAAAACAAATCATGTTTTGAAAAATCCTCTAACCACTCATGTAAAATTGATGTCGGACAAAAATGGAGAATTTTTGTATTTTATTTTTATTGTTTTAGAATAAGATTTTGGCTAGAAATATTTTCGTTTAGGTTAGAATTATTAACTTTCCGTATTCGGTTTGATTTTGATTTTTGCCTTTATTAGGATTCTTGATCTATAAGAATTAAGATTTTATTTTAATTAATTAGAAAATATCTTTTATTTAATGCCGTTTGTTTTGGCATGATTTATTATTTCTTTTACAGTAGGATTTCTAGGGTTAGAGTCTTATAAAAAGGGCTGTAACCTATTCAATTATTCAACTTTTAAGCTTTTATCAATAATATTGTAGAGATTTTCTCTTTCTTTCTTGTGCGCAAGAATTGCTCGTTGCGACGAGTTGTTTATCTCTTTTGGACTAGTACGCTAACTAGTCTCTCGTGAATTCCGCCGCGTCAAGTGGTATCAGAGCAAGGCTTTGCCTGGTTCGATGGCACCAAACAAAGTTGAAGACACCCCCATTGACGTTGGTCGTGGTGAAGAATTTAATAGAATTCGCACCAAGGGATTTGCCCATGGTCAATCTGTTAAACACAAAGTTGATAGGAACCGCGTTGAGAGATTTGCCCGCAACCAACCTATTAATCGAAACGTCTCCGGGAGATATTCTTATTATCAACTTGATAGTGAGGATGAATCTGAAGACGAGGTATTTGAGGATTATTATGGATATCAGTTGAATAAGCGACATTCAAGGTTTGAATGGTTTTATTACACAGATGACGACTTTTCAACTTATCAGGTACAACCAATAATTCCTAGTTTTAATGGGAATTGCCATCCTGAGAATTTAATTTATTGGTTTCGTAAAGTCGACAAGTTTCTTGATTATATGGAAATTCCGGAAGAAAAGGAAGTTAGATACGTGGCTCGTAAATTACAAGGCTATGCTTCTAGATGGTGGAAGCAATTGCAATATAATCGAGAGTGCCAGTATAAACAGCCAGTCAAGACATGGCCCAAGATGAGACGATTGATAAGTGATAGATTTCTTCAATCAAATCATGGACAGGAATTGTATCAAGAATACCGAAGAAAACTTGAGTCAAAACAAATTTTCCAAGGTACTTTTGATTTGCAATATTTTTCACAAAGAGTAATGAGTTATTTGAGTAAATACCAAGCAATTTCTAAAAGTCAACAAACTAGCCATGCTCTTTCAACTTCAAGTTCGACACTTCTTAATTGTATTAATGGATATGAGATTGCCGAAGAGGAAAGAGATCGAGTTGAACTAGAGAAAGTGATATTTGTTGAACCTAATATTAAAGAAATAGTGGAGGTCGATGTAGAATGCAGTCATTATGGGTACATTGAAGCTGATGATAAAAAGAAAGTTGACCTTGATATTAGCAAAAAAGAGGAAGCTAAAATTGAGGTTGATATTAAAAAAATTGATATCGATGTTGGTTTTCAAGTTATTGAGTACCAAAATAATTGTTCATTGGATTTGGTCGATACTAATATTAGTGTCATGAAAGATAGTTTGGCTGACGATATATGTGAAGGTAAGTTGGTGCTGAAAGAATTATACTTCCCTTCAAGAGGATTGGCCAACCATCAATTTGAAGCATACATGCAGAAAACAGATTCATTGCAAGATTGAATGTTCGACGGGGCTCATGTTGATTTCATAGATTTTCTTGGAATGGAACAGTTTGAATGGATTTCCAACATTCGTTTAATACATCTTGTCAACAAGTTGAAGTATGAAGAGAAAAGATCATTGCATGAAAATTTTTCTTTGAATGATTTTTGGAAGACGAGCGAGAGGTTGAAATATTCCAAATATTTATTTATCTGGAATGGAAGGTGGCAAGTTTCTAATGAGAACTCGAGGGCGAGTTCTTTTGAAGAAAATGAGACTGATGTAGGACAAAAATGGAGAATTTTTGTATTTTATTTTTATTGTTTTAGAATAAGATTTTGGCTAGGAATATTTTCGTTTAGGTTAGAATTATTAACTTTCCGTATTCGGTTTGATTTTGATTTTTGCCTTTATTAGGATTCTTGGTCTATAAGAATTAGGATTTTATTTAATTAATTAGGAAATATCTTTTATTTTGTGACACCCAGCTTTCCGGTAGCCGGCGGTACTGCAGAAGGGCAGGCTCCGTCCGGACGGGAGGGGGTAAGTTATGGTTTATAAGAAAAGATCCCTCATACTTGTACAAGGCCTTTTAAAGCCGTGAGGGCGGGTCAAAGCGCATAGGAACTTCACAGTTAAGCGTGCTCGTCCTGGGGACAATATTGTACAAAGATGGAGCGGGTCGTTACAGGTGGTATCAGAGCACAACCCTGGTTTACATGGTGGGGGCCACCTCTAGAATCTGGTACGAGTACAGTGATTGTGCTGTACGTAGGCAGGCTCCGTCCGGACGGGAGGGGGTAAGTTATGGTTTATAAGAAGAGCTCACTGGGAAGTCTATGGGCGGGTCGTTACACATTTAATGCCGCTTGTTTTGGCATGATTTATTATTTTTTTTACAGTAGAATTTCTAGGGTTAGAGTCTTATAAAAATGGCTGTAACCTATTCAATTATTCAACTTTTAAGCTTTTATCAATAATATTGTAGAGATTTTCTCTTTCTTTCTTGTGCGCAAGAATTGCTCGTTGAGACGAGTTGTTTATCTCGTTTGGACTAGTACGCTAACTAGTCTCTCGTGAATTCTGCCGCGTCAAAAATTGGATCTTAAATCCTCGTATTTTATATCAAGAAAGAGGCTATTGAAAGTAATACTATACAATAGTATTGTGGAATAAAACTAAAAAAGTGTTGAAGTTTCATTTAAAATTTTAATTCCTCCAACCACTCAAGATGCATGAAGGTTCTGCCTAACCTACTCCACCATTCACCAATATCATAGATAGGCGAAGTAAATTTCCTTCCTTGCATAGATAGATCCATCACTTTCATCTCGTTTTTGAAAATAATTGAAGTCCTTCATACTCCTGTCCCTTCTACAACAACCCTGCCTCTCCATTTTTTTTGAAGTCAATGAAATCCCCCCAAGCGGAAATTTTCGGATGCAAATAGGGTATTGTGCACGTGGTACCCAGAAGCACGTCCAAACCGTCCAAACGTGTTTTGGACAGTTTTATACAACCTCTAAACCTTAGGATGAGGCCAAACCAGTCAATTTGGGATCTCAATCACCTTGGGAATCCTTTCTTCATCCAAACTCCTGTAGGCATCCACAATTCTGCTAATCACCTGTGTCATCACCATCATAACATGAACCCAGTTTTTGGCTTGTGCCCCATGTTGAGTTAGCTTCTTTAACATGTCAATCTCATTGACTCTGCTGGGGCCAGGTACAGAAGAAGCCACATGATAATTATAGGCCAAAACCTCCATTCGACTCGAACCCGACTCCATGGAATATGGTCTGGTTAATGACATCTATCAGTTCTGTTAAGATTTGAACCTTCCCTGAGATGAAGGAAAGTCCCTTCATAGTCTCTTCATCCTTAGTGATGGCCTTCCCCCCAGAGCTTCCCAATCTTGGACATTGTTTCAGTGTTCCATCTTTGAATAGGGATCCCTTGACAATCTAGCCAAACCATCCTTTTTGCTGCAAGGACGTATTGGGCTGCTATTTACGTACATTGGAGAACCAAATACTCATCCAGCTTAGCTTACCACGACCGAAATGTTGTTTCCATTTCACAAATGAATGAGAAGTTAAGACCACTCTCATGCCACCCATTGACCTCACTTGGATCTCAGGACCTTTCTCAATTCTCATGTAAAATTGCCTCCCTCCCTTACTATTTCCAGTGAATTCAATGATTTCAATTCTGCTACAAAACTCCTCCAAAGCCACCCTGAGCCAAGCTCTTTATCATTGATGGTTCAAGAGGTGCTGGCCAAGTTGCCTTTGATAGCTTCTGCAAATGAATATCCTTCTCCGTATTCATCTTTGTTTCTAATTGTTGGCAATAGGTCTCCATGCCCATGTTCCTTTTGTTCGACTCCTCAGTCACCACCTTCTTCTGATTGCTTTCCAGTCCATTTTCACTCATCCCGGGAACTTCCAAGGGAATTCTGCGAGCTAGAATCTTGATGATGAAACGATCTCTGATTATTTAATGAAGTGCAGAGAGCCCTATGAACCTTGTGGACACTCTTACAGAATGAACAAGTTCCCTAGAACTAGGGATGTGTGCATTGAATGGAACTTAGAATGTGTAAATGGGAGCCAAAACGTACTTTAGCCTTTGTCGCTCCGGTGATCTTTGAATTGGTCTCCCTTCGACCAACTTTTCATAAATAGAACTTCATTATTTTAATTGTTCGTTTCCATCATCTTTTATTACAGTGAAAACCTTATCTATCATTTTATAATTTGTCCTAATTCGATTTAAAATGAGAGCGATACGAGCGTTTTACTTGAATGATTTTATTTTTCGACCAATGGAGGGTAAAATGGTCATGTATTTTGATGTACAAAATACTTTTCATCGAAACCAACTTGGTAGGAAAGTAGATTGAACAAGCTTTCTAACGGTTTAAACCACGGGCAAATTGGAGTTCGGGAGTGTCCGGGGCAAGTTCGCAAAGTTGGACTTGTTGTGCAGAGTTCAGGATGTGCCCGGGGCGCATAGAAATACTCCTGGGCGCATAGGATTGCGCCTGAGGCGCATTAATGCTGCATAATATGTCAAACTTTGCAAACTTGCTCCGGACACTCCCGAACTCCAATTTGCGTGTGGTTGGAACCGTTAGAAAGCTTGTCAAATTTATTTTCTAGCCCAAGTAGTTTGGATAGAAAATCATTTGTACATCAAAGGAAGTGACCATTTTACTCTCGATAGGTTAAAATAAGATTCGTTCAGGCAAAACATGTGTATGTTTATCATTTTAAATTGGATCAGGACCCATTATATATCAAGAAATAGTGTTTTTAAAGTACTAAAGATGGTGGAATTCAACCATAAAAATATGTGCATTTTGTTCATGAAAACTGGATAGAAACAAGACAACTACAAAAAATGTCGAAGCCGCTAAGGCTAAAACGGGTTCTACGTTTCATTTGGTAATAATCAAATTCCTAATTCTAAGATACTTCTTCTTTGCATAATTGGTTCACAGTGTTCATAGAGTAGCCACACTTCATCAAAGCTTAGGAAAAACCGTTTCATCATCGACATTTGCCTAAACCAGGGCTTAAATATTTTCAAATCAAAATTTGGGTTTCTAAAACTATCAACACAATGAAAATTGAGAATATTTCCAAACGAGAACACTGAAAAGGATTGACAGTATCTTCTATGTTTCAATCTACTGCCACCACATTAAAACTACGATCTTTAGTGCCGCCGCAACTCCTTCAAAGCCACCCTGACCCAAGCTCTCTATCATTGATAGCTGTTAGGCATTCTCTCTTAATCCAAACCTTACAAAACCAAACTCACTCAACATACCTACCAAAAATTTGTTCCATCCATTCCTCGTCCATGCCTTCACAGAGATTGTCCATAAAGACTGCGATCCTCTTGCTAGCCATATTCCTTGTGATCTTGAACATCTCCTCTTACCAGTTACAAGCTCCTAGCCATCCATCTCTTTTAACTTCTAAACTTTCAAGAGATTCTAGTTGAGTAATACTTAGGGAAGCTCTGGATTTTGCAATGCCTGGGGATCCAATCCAGGTCATCAAGAGAGCTGCTTCAGCTAGAATTGACCTCTAACCGATTCCAGAAGCCGGCCCTCAATCTGATTTTGGAAGTTCATTTAGTTGGACAACTCCTAGGAAGGGTGGTTTTAAGATCAACTGTGATGCATCCTTAAGACTGATTTTTTTTTCAGGATTGGAAGGGTAAACTTATTGATGGCTCTGCACAGAAATCCATGCCTCTTCAATCTTGCGGTCTGAAGCTATGGCTATACGTCATGCTTGAGTGCTATCTAAGGTTGAACCACTCCTTGCATTGCTGTGAAAAATAGACATATAATTGAAGATCAAAAACAGGGAAAAGGACAGTAAAGGGACACTTGACATAGATTGTTGTTTTCCCACATAACAAGAAATTAGCGTAAGAAACATTCGAATATTTCATTTCTGATGTTAGATTTATGGTCACAATCATTAAGTATACATGTACATAAATTCCAAACTCGGGGACCCTGTAGTGTAGAGGTGCACTACAGGGTGTAGTGCGTAATCCGAGCTGTCCATGTCCACAAATCGACGATGGGCCATATTAGCAACTTACAGATATATAGGAGACACTAATACTCCCCTGCCATTGAGGCTAGTGTATATAACTAGTGTATAGTCATTAGTCATACATAGGGTTGCTTGAGAATCATAGTAAGTTCTTTGTCTACATGATCTTTGATTACATTAGAGAATTTGAGTCTTCAACTATGTAAAGCTTGTCATTATCTCTGATCACTTCAGTGGAGTCAATTTCTGCTCCTTGTTCATCGAAAACCAATGCATTTCTTGCATCAAATCCAAACTTTTCACCTGCCAGAGAACAGTAGAAACAATTGCGCCATTAGAAATGAAGAGTTTGATCTGAAATACAGAGTGACCTTCTTAAGTACTAAGATGGTTCAATTCAATCTGTAAAAATGATTAAGTCATAGAAATTAAGGCATGATTAGTTCTTGTTGCCTAATTAAGCATGACGGTGGACTTATTTACCTTTGGTTTTTCCATGCTTGTTTAGGTCATTTTGTCATATTGTTGGCTTGCCCCTGTGGGAGTGTGAGAATTTTACAGTGGAAGTCTGAGCATATTACATTGAAAGAGTGGAAGTGTGTTAATATGATAGTGGATGTGCGTGAGTACTGAGTATTATGGGACAAAATGGCCAAAAGTCTTTACACGGAAGCGATGTTCATTTGGACCTGATCTGCAGGTGGTCTTCTTAGTATTGGACCTGGACATAAGCCTGAACTGACATTGTTCCCTCCATTAACTAAGGTCAGAAATTAGGGAGCGGATAACATGATTTTAAATTCTACCACTTGGTAGAGGTGAAGGGTGGACAAACTATACCGTAACACAGAAAGATGTTCAGAATGCTGTGCGGCAGCACATCATTCATTACTTTGAAGTGCCGGTCCTATCTATAATGATTGTAGTGCTGCCGGCACAACATTTTGATTACTTTTCTAAAATGTTTAGTATTGGCGAACAAACTACAAGAAGAGAGGGGTATTGGAAAATTCAATGTACCTGCAATGCTTTTGAGCTCCACAAGTGAATTTGGTAACCTAATGAGCCTCCCAGCTTCAGTGCAACAACTATCCCTCCTCAACACAGGGTGTCCTCGATATATGCTAACTCTTGGAGAAGACATCCCCTTTAACCTTCCTAAATTGTTCTCTTCTTCTCCTTCTTTCCCCCTTGAAATCACTCCCTTTGGCAATGCATCGGGCATGGTTACCCGGCACCCCAACTCCCTTTTCTGCAGCATTTCATTCAAATTCGCCGAAGGAAGATTGGATGGATCCGTTTCACCCACATCTGCGCCATTCATCACAAGGAGCTTCACCATGTCTTGGTGGTTTTCTGCCATGGCGATTTGGAGGGCTGTTTTGCCGTGGCGGTCCCTTGAGTCCACGTGCAATCCGTGTTTTAATAGCTCCTTCATCACCATTATATTGTTTCTCTTTGAAGCCGTGCATAAGAGGTCACCGGCTGTGTGAGGGTCAGATATGGCAGCCCAGTGGTAAAGTATCCGGAAAATTGAATGGTGCTTTGCTGATATTGCATCCCACAGTGCAGTGTTTCCATCAATATCTGCCATAACAAGTTACATGATAATTCGAATTAAATTTTACCCGAACGAAATGAAAAAGAAAAAGTCCCAAGGAATTGGATAGAAAGTTTGTGAAAGAGAAATCAATACAGTTCAAGTGCTTTTACCTCTGTGGTGAATGCTACTAGCATGCTTGAGAAGTACCAGTACACACTCTTCATGCCCTTTTGATGCTGCAATGTGCTGGTGTATACGAAGAAATGAAATTGGAAATATCACTACAAAAGACAACAGTATTACCTACTAAAGGAAAAGGAGGAAAAAACTGGGTATTCGTGGGCTACTTGGATTGGATTTTTTTCTGGCCTCTCAATGCTGATACAACCCAGATAACAGGCCGGAATGAGAAACAGACGCATTTTACCGGAATGAATCTTATTTTGACCCATCGAGGGTAAAATGGTCACTTCCTTTGATATACAAATGATTTTTTTATCCAAACTAATTGGGATAGAAAGTAAATTGGACAAACTTTCTAACGGTTTAAACCACGCGCAAATTGGAGTTCGGAAGTGTCCGGTGCAAGTCCGCAAAGTTTGACATGTTATGCAGCATTAATGCGCCTGAGGCGCAATCTTATGCGCCCAGGCGCATTTCAAAGCGCCCCAGGCGCATCCTGAACTCTGCATGACAAGTCCAACTTTGCGAACTTGCCCCAGTCACTTCTGAACTCCAATTTGAGCGTGGTTTGAACCATTAGAAAGCTTGTCCAATCTACTTTCCTACCGAGTTGGTTTCGATGAAAAGTATTTTGTACATCAAAATACATGACCATTTTACCGTCAATTGATCGAAAAATAAATTATTCCAGTAAAACGGTCGTATCGCTCTCATATTAAATCGGATTAAGACAAATTATATATTGATAAATAAGGTTTACATTGTATTAAAAGCTAATGGAAACGAACAATTAAAATAATGAAGTTTTATTTATGAAAAGTTGGTCGAAGGGAGACCAATTCAAAGATCATCGGAGCGACAAATGCTAAAGTACGTTTCGGCTTTTCGCGCTCATTTACACATTCTAAGTTCCATTCGGTGCACACATCCCTAGTTCTAGGGTACTCGTTTATTCTGTAAGAGTCTCCACATGGTCCAAACGGTCGTATCGCTTTCTGTGAAGTCTTTTCAATTAACATAGAGATGCATCGGAAACAAAGAAAGAGATTTTCATTGCATAATATATGGAAAGTCATACCAGTGGGGTTCTTCCTCTGGAGTCTCCAATGTCAGGATCCAACCCTGCCTTAAGAAGCTCATCAAGGAAGGCGGCATTGCCAGTATCGGCGACAGTGAGCAAGTTGACAGACATGTTTGGGTCATCATCTTCTTCCCCACCCTCAAACCATATATCTCCAATTTTCAGATCCTTGAGCTTTTTGTGATGCTGTCAACAGGGTTATTCAGTATAACCAACAATGTAAATCTCAAAAGGATTACAGTTGCCCGTTTGGAAGTAAAGGAAACTTTAACAGGCATGTAGAGTTATTGCCTAGCTTCGTCAACTTGCAACTTGGAAAAACTCTTCAGATTATTACAAGAATAGTGCGCGGGGCATTCATTCTAGCAATTTAAGCAGAATGACATGACAAATTTGCATCTTTATCATTTCTAACCAAAAAGCATACGAAGATGAACTATTATTCAAATTTGCAATATTGATTCATTAGTGTTTCTTATACCATAACATATTCCATATTTTGGAACTCCATTTTTTTGTTCCACCATACAATCTTAATAGACAAAATGGGAACTTTGCATCTTAGTATCAATACCCAACCTGAAGGAAGTTCTTGAACATGGTGACATTGTCGTCTTGTTTGATCTGCATCGCTTCCATCAGGGCACTGGTTTTGAGCCTGAGTAGCTGTGAGAGGGTCTTAGTTCGGTAAGTAAAGCTCTGAGGCCTGCAACAAAGTGCACCTACTTCTCCAAATATGTCCCCTGACTGCAAGCTCCCAACTGCTCTCTCTTTCTCCATCTCGCAGCTGATCATTTCCACCTCTCCGGATGCTATTATGTAAACATCCTCCGGGGCATCGTTGTGCATTATCACATCCTCTCTAGGCGGTATGTACTCTGCCTTCATATCTGCAACCTGATAAATTTTGACAGTTAGATATAAATTAGTATTCATCATGGCATATAACACACCTAGAGGGTTCGCAAGAGTTTTACTGAAAGTTAAACATGTTGAAGGGAACTCTTGCAGGCTCTAACATGACAAAAAAAGAACTGCAGCCTTCTGGACACAAAACTGGCCGGAAAAACAATCGGGTAGCATTCAAAGATTGTTGAGACTTGCACCAATATAATCATGCTATGATGCCTGGATTTGGGTCCGATTTGGTTTATGTATGACATTTCCGTTTCTTTCTTTGACACATTATGGAAAATGAAACTCTTACACAGTTACAGGCACAGCATACGAAGTTCATACAAAATGCTGTGTGTTTATTTAGCAATTGTAAAACACAATGACAAAGGCCTTGAGATTTCCATTGTATGGAGTCATGTCATTATTGATGAAGTTTTGTACATTAGTATCGTTTTGTTCATAGCATTACCCTTCCACAGTTATGATATTAGGCTAGTTTGTCCATACGGGAAATTTACAAAGTATTTCGTGCATGTATGGGCTAAATAATGTTCCATCTGTGACAAACTAAACAACGCAAAATGCAACTTAAAAGCCAAAATTCAAGCTGAAACTGGCTGATACGTTTGGCTTTGTTTCGGAATCCCTAAAATGGGCCAACCCCGGAGGCCAATCCAAGCTGAACATATCAATGGACTCGAATTTCAGCTTGAAAAATATTGGTCACTAAGATTAGTTTTTTTTCCCCATACCAGGAGTACGAGAATCTCCTTTGAGACACCCTTGAATAGATAGACCTTCTCCACCGTCGGGAAAAACAGGTGCTGCCGGATGCCTTTGCATATGGTTTTCGGAAGCTGCTCAATCAGTTCCTGTTGGTTCAAGCTCTCAGCCTTGAACCTCAAGCACATATAAGCCAGAATCTGTTCCTTCAACCTTGGAGGCAGTTTGTTCCGGGACACGAAGTTTGATGCAGCTTCAATGCTACTTCTCTGCATTAACACCACACTAACAATTTTCATCACAAATTCTTGTGCTAAACCGCATTTTTCTAGTAAAGCAGGCGCGAAAATAAAATAAATGATGTTGCTCCCAAATACAAGAACAAAGACAAAAAAAGAAATAAAGAGCTGGGCTTACGAATTCCATGGTACGACGAGTGCCTTCAACGACCAAATTAGTCATGTTGCCAATCAAGTAAGCAGTGAGGCCGAGGTTGAAGAGCATGTAAAAGGTGATGAAGATCATCTCGGTGGCGTTGACAGCATGCATGTCGCCATAGCCGACTGTGGTCATGGTGGTTATGGACCAGTAGAGGGAGGAGATGTAGCGGACCCTGAGGCTGGTTTCCTTGAAGTTCGGGATCACTGACCCAATCCAAGTCCGACCGCCGTGGGGGTACTTGTCTGCCAGTAAGTAGTAGATGCAACCAGCACAGTGCACCAGGAACACTGTCACCTACAAAAAAAAACAACAATACCCACATCCACAATGGCAAATTTCTAAATTTGATCCTCTTTGTAAACTGACTCGAACACCAACTAATACTTAGAGAAAAAAACCTGCGAAAAGACACATTTAATTCCTGAATGACAACTCAAGTTAAGACCTATTTCAAGGATAAAAGTAACCCGGTAACGTATTTAGTTTTGCTAGTCGCGCAACCACTTATCACATTCATTTGTAAACGCAACGGCATTTGTGCAAATGTGCGTAAGAGCCGATTCTCATGTGATATGACTAGTAAAGCTTAAACTAAAGCCACATTTATACGTAGGGCGTTTATCCGATTAAGATCCTCTCATGTGATCGAACAGAGTGTTGTTGGTATTCATTAACAAACAACTAACCGAGAGAGAGAGAGAGAGAGAGAGAGAGAGAGAGAGAGAGAGAGAGAGTGAGAGCTTACAGACAAGAGCCTAGCACATCTGACCCAGAAATAGCTAAACCTGATGTCCTTTTCCAGCCTGCAAGATTGTTGTCACCCATTTTGAAATCATTAAGTTGGTAATAAAAGTAGTAGTAATGTGAACGTAATGGTGGGTAAGAGGGTTATTGAAAAACCTGGTGAAAAATTGCTTGACGCGACGGATACGCCAAAAGCGGAGCAAACCGAGGAGGGAGAAACAGAGTCCCTTTTGGTGTTTCCCGGTGAAAAAGTAAGCAGGCGCTTCGAATGGGATTGTTGATGCCAAGTCCATCACAAACCACGTTGACAGGTACCTTTATATGTACACATTGGACATATTTAATTATGACACAACACACAATTTAAAAGCCCGCCTCGCATATAGCATTTCGAATTTCAGGGAGATTCACTTAGATCTATGGCTGCTGAACCAACTAAGCTATTCGAGTTCATGCTCGTGTTTATTTGTAAAAGCTTGTTCAAGATCAGTTTGTTACGTCAACAAATTACCAAGCTTTGAACATTTTTTTTCAAGCTCAATAAGGTTTCAAACCAAGCTATTATTCAGCTCGTTTGGCTTGTAATGTATAAAAAATTGAAGCTACTCGAGATCGGCTTGTATTCGGCTTGATTGAAGCTCGGCACGTTTAACAAGCTAAGCTTAATAATATTTTTAAGCTCGTTGAGTTTTCAAACCAAATTCGGCTTGTTTATCACCCCTAGCTCCTCATACAAACTCGCTATATATACACACATACATGTATGTATTGAAGTTGAAGTTCAATTTCAATTTCTTCAACTGGAATTACTATTTTGAACCAGGGTCCAGCAAAAGCCTTTTTCCAGGCATTGTTGGCGGATCAAAAACAAAAAAGAAAAACCAGGGTCCAGCAAACTTCAGTTGCTATATTTGCAGTGTGATCCCGGCTCAAATTGGGCTACGAAACAGGATGATATGTCTGTCTTGTTATCCGTGTAGTTTGAAATGAATTAATAGTTCACAAAAACATGTGCGCGCGTGGTATATCTATTCCGATAACGGGATATCCAGATCAGTTTGCGCGCACCTCGACTAATTCTGGGGCCTTAAAAGTAACCACCGGACATAACTTCTAGTGGTCCCAAGATTTGAAATGGTTAGTATCTATAAAATTCGAATATGCGACCTGATGGTCAATCACTTTATTACTTTCTCATGTCTATTTTGTCAACCCTTGAGGTTGATGTGCCTGTTTTGTCAACCCTTGAGGTTCTGCCTATTTTGTCAACCCCTTGAGGTTCATGTGCGTGGTATCTTTAGTTATTTATTAATAATTCATCTTTAACGTGCCAATTATCAATTCTTGATCATTAAGTGTGGCACTAATCCACATTGATATTTTGGGATAGAATTACCACCTCCTTATTTCCATAGCCCCCTGTCTCGAATCCTGTAAGGTCTAATTCTTGCTCTTATGGTTTGGATTATCCCTAACTTTGTATTTAGGCCCGTTTCTGTAAAGATTTTTATTTTTAAGTACTTATTTTTCATTTTATGAGACATATGATTCTCTCATATTTCATCACATTTTAGTTTGATGAACACACTAGAATGCAAATCTTGGACCTTTTTTATTTTTCCAAAACTTGAAATCAATACTCGAGCAAACCTTTACTGACCTCAAAGTTATCTGCCAGTACGTGATGAGAGTCGAACTTGCAAACTCAGAGGAGTTAGACTTTTTCTTAGTTAGAGTAGCCTCTTTTTCCTACCTATCTCTTCTTTCCTTAATTACGGAGGTCAAATTCAATTGCTATTCAAGTTCTCCAAAGGGTGAAATCAAATATTGCATGACACATTATTCCGAGAAGATTTTCAGTGCCGAGCGGGTACCATGTGGTGCCCGTTCGGCGCATCTGGGCCATCCATTCGATTTTGGATGGTTCGGATTTGGTGAGAGAAAAAGGAGAGAGAAAGAGGAGAGAGAGTGTTAGAGTGAGAGGAAATAGAGTGTTTCAATTTGGACCATTCAATACACTTTTGAACGGCCTAGATGTGTTGCTCGGATACCATGTCGGTCAGAAGACGTGGTACCCACCCGGCACCCAAAAATTTCTCATTCATTCCAGTGTGTGGAAGGTATCAAGTAACTTGTAGTAGGGTGGGTGGTCCAAACTTGTGCCAAAACCTACAACCCTTGGAGGACTGGCATGGCAACCAATTTAAAGAGAAAAGAATGGACTCCTAATTAACCAAAAAAGGAAGAAGGGATCAATGTTTTCATTCAACATGGATTAGATGGGTAAACGTACAGTACTCTTATCACATGTTAAAGCAAAAGCCCCTCCAACCAAAAGCAGACACGGGCCCACGAGTTATTCTGCCCTCCATTACCAAAACGATTAGATACCATAATTCACCTAATCATGTGATTAGAACAGTAGGGGAAGTTTAGATCACATTAATTAGTTTCTTTTTGGTTCGGATCCTCTTTAGTCGATTGGAGTTGGGATTAGATGAGACAGTCTAAATCTAGACCATATATTAGAATAATTAATGATTCGGATTCGCTCAAAAACTCTTCGGGAAAGTGACGGTTCAGAACGTGTTTTGATAATTAATACCTACCAAAGGCATGCTGAGAATATTAGTTAATGTTGAAAATATTCTTGACGGGTATTAATTATCAATACATGTCATTGACCGTCATTTTTCCAAACTCTTATAAAAACTTGGATTGGAGAGCAAATCTATTAATTACAGCAATTGACGGTCCAAATTTAGACTGGTGTCTCATTCTAGTAAAAAATTTAGACCGGAGAGGATCCGGTTCCTTTCTATTTCTGCTACCAAAGGTGTCTTGGGATTCGTCACAATTACTTTCTCCGTCCTAATTTGTTTCTTTATTTTATTTTTGACTCCTGAATTATACCAAAATATTTGTCTAGTTTGAAAAATTAATAGATCAAAAAATATAGAATTCCCTTTGGATCGGCAATCTTTCGACTTAAGTAACAGATTTTAGAAGTTAAAAGAGCAACTTTTGAGAAGTTGAAGATTTATAATTACGTTTTTTAAAACGTTGTGTTCTTGAAATTGAACAAATAAATCAGTAGTAATTTTTCTGAGTCCCAGAATGGCCTGACGAAGAGTTGTGAAATGAAATGTTAAATTTAATTGGAGTCCCTGTTAGTGAACGGTCTCCGGGGACCGGAATTAGTTGAGGTATAGTACCCGGATGTCGATTATATGAAATGGCTCAACTCGTTACCTCGTGGCGATTTTTCTTGGGTCTTGAACAAGTAGGTGAGTTCTTGGATTAATGTAAGCAACGAAAAAGGTCAACACAATATCAACTGCGAAGAACAGGTCAACGATGTTGTCGGCGATGAATAAATTCCTCGGCAGAGAAGAATGTAGAAATGCAACCTCGAATGGGTATACCCATGCTATGTATGCTACCAAAAGAACCATAAATGTCTCCCAACACCTGCATACATACATACATATCAAAATACAAATATTGTTGAAAAATATATGAAAATTCAAAATACGAAATAAATTGAAGAAAAGTAAAAATAAGCTGTGCGGTCCAGATTCAAGCTTCTACAGCGACGACTATATACACCATCATAACGAATACGCGTGGACCATGTAATATGCGGTCCAGATTCAAGTCTATGTAGCGACGACTATACCATCATAATTAATATGGATCATGTAATATTCACTATTTGCACAATATTCTTTTATTTACTTGCATGTATATGTACCATGTAGCACTGTTCTATTTTGCTTAGGGTTTGTTTTTTTGGAAATTGAATTCTACACTCCATTTTTTGACGTCTACACTCATTTTTAGGATTTTAGTGTTGAAAGTGTATGTAATTTTTTTGCTAGAAGAAAAAAAAAAGAAGTGTAAATGTCAAAAAAGGAAGTGTAAAATTCAATTTCATTTTTATTTTTTATTTTTTTAGTCAAGTGTGTTGGAAATGCTCTTGTGTTTCGTTTCGTTCTTCCTTCAACCAGTTTCGTTCTTCTTTCCGTGGTAGAAAGAAGAACGATCGAATCAATTCTATCGAATCAATTCTAGCTAGCTAGATAGCTAACTAAAAAGTGTCTTGAGTGCTTACCTGTATCTGGAATCCAATGGAGAGATGATCCAGCCTTCGGATTCAGCCTGATTTGGGTTATAATTAGTATTTGAAGCACCACCCAATGGAGGGAGAATAACCTTTGACAGGTATCTTAAGCTTATATGTCTTGATGATGCACTACCATCTTCATTCTCATGTGGCTTCTCCCCCTTGCCATGTTGGTTTTTCAGGCTACCCTTCCTCTTCATTTCACAACCTCACAGAGAGAGAGAGAGAGAGAGAGAGAGAGAGAGAGAGAGAGAGATGTATTTGGTGATATAATAGGTGTGGTGTGGTGTGAGAGAGATCTAGAGAGAGAGAGAGAGAGAGAGAGAGAGGTAGGGTAGTGTGGTCCTCTCGAGTATGAATCAAAGGGCGGTGCAGGGAAGCACCTGCATTAAATGGTTGATGTTCCTCATCATGATAAGGTCACCCCTCCCTAATGCAAAATAATTGTTGTACGTAATGTACTGTCCAATATTTTGGCTAAGCTTAATTATTCACCACTCTCGAGCTCCACGTTTTAAAAAAATAAAAATAAATCTTCTTAACACACACCACTCGAAAATATGTGCAACCCACATACGTAACTATCGAAAAGCTTACGGAGCATTGATAACGATGCTCACGCATCGGTCGGCTGTGTTAGGTTCAAATTGGGCTCACACTTATAAATAGGAGGATGCGCAGGCTGGTCCAGAAAACTCAAACCCAACTTATAAATATCGACAAACTTTGTCCCCCAACTCGAAACTTTCCATTCAAGGAGATTGCGAAAATATATGTATGGGAAAATTACGATAGAAGGTGTAGGCATGGCGGCTCGGTCTTGGCATGAGCGTCGAGATTGTTTAGCTAGCCTCCAACCCTCTACCTTGTCGGCACGGTTCGCGTTACGAGAATCGACATCTCTTCTCTTCAATAGGTTTGTCATGTTAATTCTTGTGGTGGAAAAATGTTACAAGAAAGTAAAGAATTGACTTGGGTGGACGTACTCAGCATATCTCTATCCCGAATCTTCTGTTTCCGTAGGATTATCTTCTTTTTTTTGAAAAGAGAGGGGAAAAAAAAAAAGTGTCGATGAGATCGTCAGGAGGCCAGGAGCCTCACAATTTTGATTGTTCAATTTCAATCATTGGGGGAGAGAGATGCAAGAAATAGTAGAAAATATGCATCAACAAGGAAAACGAGGAGGAGAGGGATTTAAAAGAACCTTTGGAAAAGGAAAATCTTAATTAAATATTCTTTTCACATGTCAATTGTATTTAGTGAAATGTTAACATTGGACCACCTGTCCAATGGTGGGAAGTGAGTGGGTGAAATACATTTTATAATGTTAAGGTTTTTTTAAGACACGTACACGGTGATATAGTAACTGAAGGACGGCATGCTTTTAACCGGATCGAAGAGAAGAATAATTGAGCGGAGCGGAAGTTGATTCGGACACCCAAACTTCAACGAACCAAGCGAAAAAAAAAGAAAAAAGAAAAAACCACATAGGTATCAACTTGTAGAGAGCATTAAAGTGACTGACGGGACAACATTTATGGCTTTACCCAATCGACAAATGGGATGTTTTTTTACCATTTAAGATGAGAAACGGATGTGTTATCACCGTTATGTTTGTTGAAGGGTCTCACATGGCATGTACCTCGGATAGAGCTGTAAATGAACAAAGCTGCTCACAAGCTCGACTTGGTTCGGCTCGTTAAGTCTCAGTTCGATTTGGCTCGTTTAGTAAACGAGCCGAGCTAGAGCTCAAGTATTCGGCTCTAAACGAGCCGTGTGGAGCTCGACTCGTTAAGAGAGATTTGACTCAATTAAAGAGGCTCGTTTAATAAATATATAAGCTCGGCTTGTTAAGGGTTAAGCCGAGCTCGAGCTCGAATTTTTGGCTCATTAAGTAAACGAGTCGAGCTCGAGCTCGCCCAAGCTCAGTTCGACTCGACTCGTTTACACCCCTAACCACAGGCATCTATGGGTGGCTTCTTGCAATAACATGTAGTATGATATTCACTAATCGCGCGAGCAGAAAAAAAATGTATCCTTTCACTACTCAAGTGATGTTACGCCCTAGCATGTTTACTTAATTATATTACCATTTTAATAGTAATTAGGTGTTGTGTAGTCGGTTCAAATTAATTACTCCCTCCGTCCCATTTTTATTGTCCATTTTCGTTTTTCGTGCCGTTCTTTCAACGCTTATATCTCCCAATCTACAATATTTTTCATAATTTTGAAAACTTTGTATTATAGATCTAATCGAGAACTATTAAACAAGATCCATATTGCATATTTTTGGAGATTCATATTAGAAGATATAAGCATTGAAAGAACGGCACGAAAAACGAAAATGGACTATAAAAATGGGACGGAGGGAGTATTTTTTAGCGTGCACAACGGGTGCAATTGTTGTTATTATAACTAGAAGGGTATGAGCTTTTTAACTATAGTAATTTAGTTTTTACCTCAGTTAGAATTTTAAATATTTTGTTTAACCAGATGGCTATAATTTAGGGTGTGACGGGAGTAGCGAGCGGTTCTAAAGAGTTGTAATTAGGGTTTTATACATAAGCTGATAAGGGTTTTGATTTATATTAGATTCATTGGGGCGGTTCTGGAGACCCTTAAAAAAATCTCTAAACCTCCCCCAAATTCCTAATCGAATTTTGATGATCCAAGCCGCTCAATATAATCAGAACATGATTTTAAGAGTACCCATGAGAAATCAGCAAAAAAAGTGACTGGAAAGGGCTTCATCCGAAACAGTTTTTTTTTGAACTTTATTGAACGGTTCAACAAAAAACTGCTCAAATCAAGCCCTTTTCGGTTATTTTTTTTGCCAATTTCTTGAGGGCACTCTTAAAATCACATTCTGCACACATTGAGCGGTTCGGATCATCAAAATTTGAACGGGAACTATGAGATTGAGATTTGAGAATTTTTTTAGAGGTTTTTTTAGGGGCTTCCGAAACCGCCCCATAGATTCATTGTTCCGAGAGAAAAGAAAAGAGCCAGCGCAGTCCAAGTCGGAGTTGAAGAATTCGGAAGTGGTTTCCTCTTAGGTGATCTTATGTTGTAGGAACATGTGCTTTGTATTCAATTCATGTGTGGATGAAATTGTTAGTTTGGCAGGATAAAGTGGCGGCATGGTTGTTCTTAGAGACAAAAAATAAATCATTGGTTGTTCGTAGGTGGATTTTTGTGGTGGCCAAAGGTGGGTTAGGAATTTAGGAAGGGGTTAAGTTGGGGTAATTGAATAATAGGGGTGTTCCTAATTTGTATTGTTAGTGACATATTTAAGTTATTCGAATGTTTTACTTTTACAGGATAGTCTCGTTTTGCGTGATTCGAGTTTTATTACTTTTTGGACCAAGGTGATTGGTTAAGCATGTTACGTACTTTCGAACTTTCTCGTGTCCCTTAAATTGTTGTTTTGAAAAATTTACTATTGAAATTGAAAACACATATTGTTTATTATATTATATTAAATTGGCATGCGGTATCGGTGAAACCATTTGTTGATTGAATAATCTTTTGGTGAGAATTGTGGGTATGGATGGGAACATCTTTTGGAAAAGTCCAGGAAAATTAATCCTCTGTGTGTGGGTAACTCTGGCCATTAGGGAAAAGACCGGATTAGGCTGGTGACCCCAATGCTTAACGGTTGTTATTGACCGGATCATTCTTAGGGAGAAGTTTCATGGGCTGCCGACTCGTGGTGACTTTAAGTTTCGATATTGAATCCAATTTTGAGATATTTGTTCACTGGCACTTGGGTACTATTTGGTATTGGTCGTGGTTCCCCATTGTGGTTGGATATTGTATTGTGATCACCATTAAGACTTATTGGTTAAAGAGTTGTGCTATATGTACCGACCAAAGGGGGAGAGAAAACGTACCGACGGCCGCCGGCCGGCCGTCTCCGGCCACCGGCCGGCCGATCCGAGCCGTCCAAAAATTCTAAAAAAAAAAATCGATGGGGCCTACGCGAGAATAAACGTCATCCGAGGTGTGTAGGGTGCTTGATCTGAGCACTCTTTTTTTGTATATATACACGTATATACATATATACACAAAAAAAGGGTGCTCAGATCAAGCACCTTACACACCTCGGATGCCATTTATTCTCACGTGGGCCCCCTCGGTTTTTTTTTTTAGAATTTTTGGACGGCTCGGATCGGCCGTCTGGTGACCGGAGAAGGCCGGCCGGCGGCCGTCGGTACGTTTTCTCTCCCCCATTTTCGGTACTCATATCATTTTCGTTGGTTAAATTGTTCATTGGGTTGGTTTATATTTTGTTGTTCAATGCATATGCCAAATTATATTGATATTGTAAATTATTTTGATCCCAGTTTTAAATCTTATTTTAATATGCATGTTTTGTCATTCACTGAGCTCGTCATCTGACAGATTTATTCTAACTTCTTTTTCAGGTTAGTCGGGGAGTTAGGCGAGAACTCTGGTGATATCTTGAGGATTTCTTATATTTGATAAGATGTTGCATTTAGTAATAAGATTTTAATCATTGCTTCCGCACTTTGCATTATTGGTGGTAAATTTTTATTGGTTGGTTCATGGGATGATTGTGCCCCATGCTCATCGTTGAGATTCGTTGGCTTCAATTTTGTTCAATAATGAAAAATCATTTATTTTTCGAAGACATTATTTTATTTTAGGCTGCGTGTTTTATGGGTTGGTCTTGTGGTACACGACCGATCACTTCTCATTTTTGGGGTGTGACAGTTTGGACCAACTAATTATGCACAACTTGACTAATTTCGAAGCAATGAAGTTAACGATTAAACAAACTTTTAGTGATCTCAAAGGTATTTTGCAGACGGTGAGAGTCAAATCTACAACGTTTAATAAGGCTCTACTTACTGTCATGTTTCACCCAGCATGGCTTGCTTATGGGCCAAAGAAACTGTTGGTCTCATGCAAATGTGGTACTCTCTCTCTCTTTTTAAATGTTCCGTTTCATAATTTCAACTTATTAAGAAATCATCATTACATCTTTTATATCAACTTTTATCTCCACTTTTCATATTTACCTTCTATGGAGATATTATCATTACACTTTTACTCATTAACTTTTCAAAATGAAATATACTTTTAGGGGCAAAATGAAATATGTACCAATTTTTACCCAATAACTTTATAAAATGGATACTTATTAAGGGATAGCCCAAAATAAAATACTGGATTTTAAAAAGGAACAGAGGAGTAAGAGAAAGTACTAATGGCCTTACATTATAAGCCTCCATAAAAATAAAAAATTTGAACAGCGAAAAAATTTATTAATCAAACGTAAAGAGTTACAATGATTAAACGGGACAAGAGGAAGACATCACGACACAAGTATGACAGCCAACTATGTTGGTACCCCATCCCATGACGATCATATGCCACTCCATAAAAAAAATTGGTGTTGTATTATTACGCGGTTCGTAGAATAGAAATGTGAGATTCTTTCTATTTTTTTTTCCTGAACAGAAGAATGTGGATTCTAAAAACTGGTTTGAAGCTTTCCCAAGTTAAAAGATGGGAAGGGGCGATCAACGTAGCGATCCCTTTTGGGCGTTACATAGGGATTTTCATCCACCGTAAATTATCCGGTTTGAGCCATAACTATTGCTTGGGAAGGTGAACCCCGTCACTACAACCCCACCAAAGTGCCAGAGCAAACCAAAGACCCTCCATACAACATCTGGTTCACAGAACTACTACTCACAAGCAGAATTCGAATCTGTGACAGAGGACTTTCACCATCACACCTTAGCCATCTAGGCTACCACCTTGGTGGTGGTGATGATTTTTTCTTGTTTTAGTTACTTTGTTGTGCTTGAAAAGTGAAGCCTAAAACATAATTGCGTTCGAAACCGTTCGATGTAAATATATTCATGTGCATCAAACGGTTCCGACCAATAAAATTACGTCCGGTGTTTTGTTACCTTTTTTTTTGTCCGCGTGTTCTGTTACCTGCATTGCTCAAAAATACAAAACACTTCATGATTGATGGACAAATTCTGTTTATAGAAAGGTGCCGGAAAAAGAATCAATAGTAGTATCTAGATTCCAGCCATTTAGAATCAGTTTTTCCTTTTAAAAATGTACTCCGAATAACCCGACCTTTGGAGGGAAAATTTTTTAGTGTCGAGCGGGTACCACGTGGTGCCCGCTCACGCTTTCGAGCCGTTCATTGCGTGTTTGAACGGCTCAGATTTAGAGAAAGAAAAAGGAGAGATAAAATGTTGGGGTGAGAGAAGAGAGAGGGTTTCAATCCCAGCCTTCCAAAAGTGAATCGGACGGAGCGGATGCCACGTCGACAATAGCGGCACGGCACTTGAAAAACTCCTCCCTTTGGAGGCATCATTCGGTAGGCCATAATGCCTAGGACGACCTCGACATAACGGAGAATAATGAGCCAAGCATGCAAACCGGTATTTAACTCGAACACCCACAAAACAAACAAACACAAAAATCTTCCAGACAATGATCCCCTGAATAAACGCTTATTTGTTTGGTTTCCCTTCATCACACCTGTTTGGCCATAGACAAGTTTCTCAATCATTCTCTCTCTCTCTCTCTCTCCAACCCCATCAATCAATCTCTGTCTCTCTGTCTAGACTATTCTAATTAATCCTCTGTTCTTCATCATTATCTTCTTGTTCTTGTTCATCATGGGAGATTCTGCACGTAGTCCAGGAGGTACACAGAATTTCCACAGCGTACTTGGGATCCCGAAAAGCGCATCCCTATTAGATATTAGCAAAGCATACAAATCCCTTGTAATGAGATGGCATCCCGATAAGAATTCATCAAATAAAGATGAAGCTGAGGCCAAGTTCAGAGCCATCAATGAAGCCTACCGGGTAAAATCTCTCTCTTTCTCTCTCTCTCTCTCTCTCTCTCTCTCTCTCTCTTGTATGCATAATACGTCTTTTCATTCATTCATCCTAGCCATGCACATTTTATCTTTGGATCATAATGCTATAGAAAACATAAACTTCCAAGTATTTTTTTTCCGGGTATTGGCCTATTAAATTGTTGTTTCATTTAGTTTCAAGAAGAGCAATGCTACATTGACAAAATTTGGTACAAATTAAAAAAATTCTTGTACCAGGTAATTGGATCAGCGTTGTCATCCAACCCGCTCTGCTCTGATTGGGACGAACTCCGACTATTTTTTTTTAGGTACTGGGCGAGTTTATGTATCTCCCCTTGATCCAAACCTTCTGTGATTTATGCCCACGAGAGAAGGGTAAAATCTTGTTCATGCACCTTGAGGGCAGAGGTAAAACCGAGCTCAAGTAGAATAGGGGAAATAATCCTCAAGCTTAAGTAGAATGTCAAGCAACAAACCTCTCCAAAGCCAAACTAAATCTGTGGGATTTCGGCTCGATATGTATTCTCTGTACGTTAAATCCTGCCCAGGCAGCCTGTTCGGGCAGTTTTCTGGCTCTGAGCTCCCTGAAAATCCCGCCCGGGCGAAAATCAATCCTGTCCGGACGGACGACGCGTCTTAGCCGATTTTTGATTATATTTTGAACTTTCTAAAGATTGATTTTGGACTCTGTAAGCAAAGAAAATACAATTTGAAAATGATTCTGGCTTTAGGAAGCCATATGTGGCTATAAATGTAGCCTTCATTAAGGTTTGGTCTTCTTAAGTGAATCCTTCTACTTCAAGGGATTGAGTGGTCTAATGGGATTACGCAATCTTGCCAAAGAGCTTCAATATCTACTTTAAATATAATAATTGAATAGCCAATAATTGGGATACACATGAAGTTATTTGAGCTCTCCTCACGAATTGACCCCTTTAACTTAGCATATAGTACAAAATGTACATGTGAGAGTTTTTATAAAGCCTATATGATGTCTCCCTTTAACACATCCTAGTGCCCACCCTTCTTATGGGTGCATCAGAGAAAACTACTATGTGGTGATTTTGGGCACTGACACTCTTTCATCACATATTTCTGTGCGGTTCTGTACTAATAATCTTACGTAAATGTGTGATGAAAAAGAGGGTTGGACACCACGTTGTGATGCCCCAAGACCACTAAATAATTACTCGTTGGTGAGACTCTTTGCTCCCAACATGGTGGCTTCCCACTAGGGTTGTAAACGAGCAAAAAACTTGAGCTCGAGCTTGGCTTGAGCCTTCACTAGCCGAGCTTTTAACGAGCCGAGTTTAATCATTTACTAAATGAGCCTCCTTAATCGTACTGAGCTTTTGTCAAATAAGCTGAGTGGATAAACAAGCCGAAAACTCAAACTCAATCTCAACTCATTGAGAGCCGAGCCAAGCTCACGAGCTGCTCGGTTCATTTCACGTATGCTTCCCACATTTAGAAAGTTTGGGTGAGTTTAGAAGGTTAGAACCTCTCCATCAAGCAATGGTTTGAATGTCATTGTCTCCTGGGTTTCATGCCTCGTGATTATAAAGGGAAAAGAATATTATTGTTTGTAAGTCGTTTTCTCTTAAAACTATTTAATGGGCAGTCATTGTATACAATTTCAGGCTCTCAGTACCAAGAAGAGAGAAGAAGAGACCAACAAATTCTCCGACGACCCAACCACCACGCCGGAAACCCCACCTTCCCAAACCAAACCCGTCGACGAGAGCTTCTTCTCCCGTTTCTCACGATCATCCAGCCGGAGAAGCCACACGCCGACGCCGGCCCTCAAGAAATCCCTCTCCCGAAACGCCAGCCGGAGAAGCACCACGCCGACGCCGGCTGACTTCCTGTCGAGAACCACGTCCACCAGCAGCAGCAGCGGTGCCGCCACCCCGACCAGCACGCCCATGACGCCCAGGACGCCGACGACTCCGAGGACGCCGACGGCGGGAGGTGGTGGCGGCGGGGCTCCGCCGACTCTGTTGTCGAAGGTGACGAGCCGGCGGAGCTCAACGCCGATTATTTACTCACAATCGAGGGCGGCGAGGAGGAAGCCGCCGCCGATTGAGAAGAGGTTGGAGTGCACGTTGGAGGAGTTGTGCCATGGGTGTGGGAAGAAGATCAAGATTACTAGAGATGCTATTTCTGATTCTGGGTATGTGACTCTGTTTTCTGGAAAAAATGTCTGCGAACAAGATTTTAGAACACAGTTTCGGACACAGCTGCGTCTAAAACTGTTCGACATATGTGAGCCCCCAAGTGCATCGAACTGATCTGAACGCAATTGTATCCGAAACTGTGTTCATTGACAAGAGCTAAATAAGATTTTGGGAACAAATTGAAAGCATAGCCTTTACGGAAAAGGTTATACACTATGCACCTCTCAAATTGCCTGAACTTAATGGAGTATTTTGCATGAAAGTTTATAGTATCCTGCTCTCGTCTCACGTAACGACATGCGACAGCTGACTTGGCAACCCTTAGTCTTAACCACACGACTCAAAAGGTCATGATATATCATTTCGGAAAAAAAAAAATTTGTATGAAAAATAAGTTTGCAAGATAATTTTATATGAATTCATTGCAAAACTAAGTTGTTAATAACATTCAACCGCAAAAATGAATTTTTATTTTTTATTTTTGTGCAGGATGATTGTTCAAGAAGAGGAGATCCTAAAGATAAAAATAAAGCCAGGTTGGAAAAAAGGAACCAAAATCACATTTGAAGGAAAGGGTGATGAAAGGCCAGGCACTCTCCCAGCAGACATCATCTTCATCATTGATGAAAAGAGGCATCCAATTTTCAAGAGAGAAGGTGATGACTTGGAGCTTGGAGTTGAAGTACCTCTAGTCCAGGCTTTAACTGGTTGTACAATCACTGTCCCCCTATTAGGAGGTGAGAAGATGACACTGTCATTTGAAGACATCATATTTCCAGGCTACGAAAAGATAATCCCGGGTCAAGGCATGCCGATATCCAAGGAAGGAGGGAGGAGAGGCGATCTCCGGCTCAAGTTTCTTGTCGGTTTCCCTTCAGAGTTGAGCGATGAGCAACTGTCTGATGTCGTTAGTATTCTGAACGATTGTTGTTGACCTTCAAAATCTTGCTTCTTCTTCTTCTTCTTCTTTGCCGTCGTCTTCTTTTTCTGTAAGGCGTTTGTATTGATTGCCTGGTGAAATTGTACGAGTGTTTGTAGCTTTTTAGGCGGTCTGTTAGTCAGCTATAGACATGTGAAAATGATATGTACCAATGTATTCCAATTTTAGGAATTCCTTGAAATGGTGATCACCCAATCCCGGGATAGAATGGTAATTTAAGTTCCATTAGAACGCAGGAAAACTTGATAAGGGAAAAGAGCTCTGTTCTTCTGTTGATTTTTCATTCTCATATGACTTGATTTTCATATCTGTATCCTAGTTATAATGACAAGAAGATGCATTCTGCTTTATTCGACCGGACGAGTTATCCCAAAATTTTAAATAATAAAAAAAAAGGTTTAGTTTGAGGGACTTCCCAAATTCGTCATTGTTATCATGATGAGGACTTAATGTGTATTGGGTTGAAACATGTATAGGAGTTGACACAGCTCTGTTTCAGTAACCACTGGAAATCCGCCCTCAAAGAAGCTCCCCAAAAAACACTGGAAATCAATGCACTGGCACTGAAATCAAGAATTCGAGCTTTTTGATGGCGGCGGACACTGGCGAGCTAGAAAAGGAACTTCCACCACCGTCCCAACGGCGTTGTCACCCACATTGACTGTATCACCTTCACAAGCAGCTTTCCTCTTGATGTATCCCAGACCAAAGTGCTCGGATTCATTCCTTCCAGCTGCATAACTTGTCAGTTTCCCAACCTACATCGTCAGTGGTAATTGTTCAATTTATTTCCAACCATTTGACAGGCTTTCCATTGTGACCAGAAAAACCTTACTTTGCTCATGTTTCAGTAGTAGTCAAATCAAAATTAGGGGATGAAATAACTCTTTACCTTTTTTGCATCCACTATAATGGGAGTGCCTGGTTCCACTGGTGACGATAGACGAATTCCCCACAACCTCTGCTTGACGCCATCATAAGTTATGAGTCTAGAAATGGTTTCTTGTCCCTTATAACACCCTGAGGAAACTTCACGATTCAGACAAACACCACAACAGTATTCGTTTGAGCACATATTTAAAGGGAGGGAATGAAGCACCTTTGTTCATTGAAATGGAATTCCACAAACCAGCCTCCAGAACATTATATTCATCAGTGAGCTCTTTACCGGGAGCTGGCCTTCCTGCATAAGTTAGGGTGGTTCCACCTTAATACGTGAAAAAATCAACAAAGAAAAAATCATAAAAAGCAATATCCAAAGCACAAGTGTCGTTCTTCCAGAAGAGGTAATAGGTCAGCCCCATACCATCTGGGCTGAAGCACCTCCCTTGCCCCGGGCTCAGACACAGAAAAATGAAGTATCTTCCTTCTGATTACCCAGACAATGGGAAGGGGTGCGGGAAGAGGAAAAAAATATGAGAATAGGGGCGAGAAGAAGGCAAGCCAACCAGTCTTTTACTACATTCAAGGCTATTTGGCAGAAGGAACGTCATCGCGTTACTCCCACTTTCTTTGTGGGAAGGCTGGTTCAAGTGACTTGAAACCGCGGGACAAGGTTGGTTGTGGAACATAGTATGAGATTGCAACTCCCATTTCTAGTCACACAAGGTACACTCTTTACATGTTACTTTTCTGCTCATTCCGCCCTCTATGCTCAGCGTGCATGAGAGAATATTTGGCAGAAGGAGCGTCATCACCTTGCTCCCACTTCTTTGTGGGAAGGCTGGCTCCAGTGACTTGAAACCGCGGGACAAGGTTGTGGAACACAGTATGAGATTGCAACTCCAATTTATAGTCACACAAGGTATACTCTTTACAGGTTACTTTTCTGCCCATTCCGTCCTCTATGCTCAGTGTGCACGAGAGAATAAAATTTGTTTTTCCCTCTTACACATATGGTTTGTTCTTGTTCAATAATCGTGCATCTAAAAGAATAATACATTTTCCTGAATAATTTGCCAAAAATATTCATCAATCAAGAGAAATATTTGGGATATTTTGCTGGTGAAGTAATCCGATTAGTGAGAACAAATGGTTATGTACATTATGATGTTCATGCAAACACAGCCAAATGGCATGAACTTTAAAAATTCTGCACAACCTGATGAATAATCCTGACTCTAATCATATGGGGTTTGAAGCAGCAAACTAAAAAATGGAGAACATTCAAAACTAATGCAAAGAATGTGAAGAAACATTGAACAAATGAAAAACGAGCCAGAACAATAAGTGAAGAATTTAATGACCTTGAAAAACCCTGAATGTTTCCCATGCTTTGGAACCCATCGGAATTGCACCTTGACTTAGAAGAGTTTTCCAAACAGATCCAGCAGCAGCAGGTGACATCAACAGCGAAAAACCTTCTTCAGAGATGATATTTCCTGCTGCTACAGTAACTGGCATCCTGTTCACCTGCAAACAGAACAGATATCCATCAAAGCAAAAACGCAGATTTTTATTACTTTTGTACAGGTTTTATAGATGGACTCTACGTGTAAAGGAAAATTTCATTTAGAAGAATTCTCAAAGATGATGCTTTAAGCAAACCCTGTACAGAAGATAAAAGGCTCTCCAGTTATTCTGAATAGTTCTTTGACTCGTATTCCCTTAGTGGGATTCCATCGGGTAGCTAGTGATTCTACTCTTTTAAGATCCCACTTGTATTAGATTCTTGAATTCTCTATCACCCAGCATCACTTACAACCATTCTCTCGCCTCTTATACAAAGGTTGCCACAGCTTTCACCAAGCTCATCTACACCGGTCCTGGCACCCTTGTAAGTAATCAACCATACATCTCACAAGTCACTTCAGCATGAACTTTCGACAAATAGTTTCTTCAATAACATGTATGCTCAGCATTGTACGAATTCAGGCAAAACTTACAAGGCTATGATGACGAGGACTTACAATTTGAAATGTTCCAAAAAATTTAAGACAGGTATATACATATATGTATAAATTTTGGGGCCATAAATGGTTAAAAAATAACCACATTGAATCAATTTGGAGACATGACTATTTTTTTAAAAGACGAAAAATTCAAAAAAAAGGAGGAGGAGGAAACTTTAGGCACATCTAACCAGCTGGTACAATGAAGCTTGGATATGACAACAGAAAGCAATGATGAGAACATGACATCTTTGTTCATGATTTATTCCTATTTCCACATCTAAACCCCACCAATCACCAGAAGCCTTGTTAAATTAATAAATTGACTTGAAGTAAGTTATTACAGAGTAATACATAAAAGCAAATTAAACACACGATGTTAACCAGAAACTGGACATTAACACAGACGCTTTTAGAGAAACAACAACACAACAACAACAGAACCCATGTAGTCCCCAATCATTGGGGGTATGGGTGGGGAAAGATTGAAGATAGACCTAACCTTTGGCAACATGCACAAAGTGGCTGCTCACACAATCCCACTGAAATAGTGGCCCCCCTACGCTTTTAGAGAAACAACTAAATAATATTCCTCACAAAGGGTGTATGATCAATCAGTAGAAGATTCTTACAGTATAATGTTTATGCGTGCCATGCGGTTGTCCAACCATATCACCAAGATTTAGATCCATCATTACCTATTCACAATCATGAATTATGAGTATTGATGTCACCATATCAAATGAGTAAAAACGTGTACATTGACAAACAAAAGAAAATGAATATCAACTCACAACACCATACTTGGTTGCTTCTGGCTCCCACTAATACAAACAAGCATGTTTGTTTAGAGATGTCTTCAATTTCTACCTTGTCAGCAAAAAACACATACCTAGAAATTGAACAAACTTCCACATAAGAAGACTTGTTGCATTCTTATTATTGGAAAAGAAGGCCCACATAAGTCCATCATATGTAGTAAATTCAGATTTTATCATGTGGAATGGGGGCAACTGATAATAATTCTGTCATTTCCTAATGAAAGCAATAGATTGCATCCACATGAAAGTGCATTAAATACATATAACATCAACAAAAACACACTAACCCATTACATGACTTGCAACTTGCAACTTGCAAGTTTAGGTAACCTCATTACATGTGTTTTGACTTAAACACTTTCCATATTGCCCTTATTATTCAAGTAATTGAAACCAATTTCAGAAACAGAAGCGTTCAAATTGATGTCACATTTGTTGGAAACTCACTCTTGGACCATGTCAAATGGTCAACCAGGCCACAGCACCTAATTTTCCATAATGCAAATCAGTATTCCATGAGAAATCCTACGAACCTAAGTTTATGCTGTGGTCTTGTAGTGGGGGAATTGATTCGAAATCGTTTAATCAAGGCTTAACCAAAACAAGCGATATGCCGCCAGGTACCAGAAAACGGGGCCGGGAAAAAAAATCTTATGTTACAAAACAATTAGGATAAAATTGATCCTTTTATAGCGGCCAATTAACACAACAAGAAGTATAAAAACTAGTGGATGGCGGAAGAGAGTGAGAATTATTAAGGAAATATAGTCCCACATTGCTTGAGAGTGGAATGGGTGATCAATTAACAACATAAGGGACCTCTCCACTCATTGCAAATTGGTTTTGAGATGGACATAAAGTTTCCACATGGTATTAGAGCGGGGCCCATTCCACCCCACATTTTATAAAATTCCTAAGCCACACTCCACGATGACAGACCAGCAAAAAAGCTACACGTGATAGACCTCAAACGCGGCTGCACATGTGGGGGGATATTAAGGAAATATAGTCCCACATTGCTTGAGAGTGGAATGGGTGATTACTAAATAACATGAGGGATATCTCCACTCATTGCCAATTGGTTTTGAGATGGACATAAAGTTTCCAAATCTTGCTGCTACTTTAGCTGTGTTCTAGTTAAAAGGTACATGATAAGAAGATTGTACAACTCGGTGGCTAAACTAAACATCATCCAAGGAAAAGGAGACAAGCTGAAGAGAATGTGAATCAGAATCATACAGGGAATACAAGGACATCGACAGAAGACGTACAATAATATTATAAACATACTTCCTCAGCATTTGAGTTATGCTTCCACTAGTCATCGGTGAGACTACCAATGTAACTGCATTCCTCTGTGCATGTAAACTTCTTATTAAGGAAACTAATCAAGGAACTTTGCCAACTCAGAAAAGCTCTATTATACAAGAAAGATGGCATGAAGATTACCATAATCCATGCATGGCCAATATCTATAGTGCGAGCTGTAGGTGTCACAAAAACAGTGTCACATCCCTACATATCCAATCAAATCCTATCTGTTAAGGCTGTCCAACCACCAGCTTAAAATATAAGATCAAATATTGTATTCATGTAAAAAAACAAAGGCAATATCTTGAGCTTTTAGTGTCCAATCCCTTAGCAACCAACCTGTCCTTCCTGAAGACATTCAAAATTTGCAGTACTTTGGTTGTGAAGAAACTGAATACGGTCTTCTCCACTGACTTCATGACAATTTAACCAACAACAGTCAGACAAAGAGGTAAAACAAAAACATCAGATTACTTGCTGTCTTGCTGAGAGCCAAGCGCAAGAACCTCAAGTTTTTAGCAGTTAACAACTTAACACACACAAAATGGGAAAAGCAGTAAAACTATCTAGAACTGAAGGAGTTCTCTCATTGGATATTCCTGAGATAAAAATTGAAGTTCAAGAGGGCAACAAAATTATCATCTTAAGCAGTTTGGTAGTTGCATGTAGATATAGGTCATCTAATTCCTGTAAATATGGCCAAAGATGAAAATTGCCTTGCAAAATTCACCATGGTTATTATTCTTGTTAAGCTTGCAAAAGAGAGGATTCCTGGTTCTCTTTTGCACATGTATAACAACAAACTATTTTCCAGAAAAACAGCGGATCGGCATGTAGCTAGCAAAGAAGCCCATAATTCCTCTTGGAATTGCACCCTTGAGGTTGACAATAGTTTCCTCATGAATCAGGCCAGCCATTGGTGACACTGACAGCTCCCTTGCTCGATTTGGGTAGATAATCAAGCAGGGGATGATGCAACCCGTAAAATAGTATCTTCTCTATCACCATTGAAGGACTAATACTCTTTTCCCAAATTGTTCTTCCCGCACAAATCGACAGGATACTATTCAAACTTCTGTTCACAGTCCTAGAAAAGTGCCCTTTTCAGCTCCTGAACCTCATCAAATCACGCCCAAATAACCATGATTCCTTATCCTTCTTACTGGCATTCAAATTAGCCATTTAAACAGTAAATTGTTTGCTACTATTTATCCATTAAAGTGCCTTTGTTTTGAAAATCCAGTAAGTTGCTACTTCAAAAGTTAAACCTAGTATCATAACTAGTCATCTTCAAATCCTAAAAGCCTTCGTCTCCTGCTTAGAACCTTAAACCCGACAAACTTCCAACAACTAAAACTCTCCACAATTCATATTGCATGCAGCATTAACACAAGCTTCCTAAAGCTGTCCTACGAAGGTTTGGTATCAGAACCAAATTAGTTTCAAGTTTCAACACTGGGATTCGAGAGTTGTAGGGTAAAAGTATCCTACCGCTGCAGTAATTTGGCATTTGAGCATCATGATTCTACCTTGTTCTCCATCAAACTTTCATCAAGTGGATTTCTATATTAGAATGGTGACAAACATCAGATTAACTTCCAATATTGAAGCCTATTCAAAAGGCTGCAAGCTCATGCGAGGCTACTAAGGAATAATATTAATCGCAATTTATTGTTCCTCATCCTTATAATGTGCCCTTTCAACTCCTAAATCCATCAAATCACACCTTTATGGTGATTTTCAGATAATCTGGCAACTTGTGTTAGGAGTATACTGTGGAGCAAAGAATTACATTAAATACGGTGGTCATTGACACACCAAGGAGAATGATCTTGGAGATCATTAAGTGACAGCAGATTCATCAATATACATTAAGTGTATAAAAACGAATGCTTAGGGGACTTGGCATTCACACAATTTGCATCAGTTTCAAATGGGTGCATCACTTTTCACTTTCAGTCCAGAAATGGCAAAGAAATATCCTCATTGACAAAATTCATGTCACCACGGAAACCAAAAGGAAAAAAGAGTCTCAATCATCATGGATAAGAAGTGAAAGATGGAAGTTTACCTCGAATTCGTCCAAAATGTGAAAGGTCCACAACCTAAAACACCAAATGTCATGGAAAGCTTTTAATCATTCTGGCTAACTGTTATGGCAAATCTGTCCAGTGTAAAAATATGCGTCCAATGCATCTAAGGTTGAGTTCCAGAAAGTTCACGTTCAAGTTGGATAAAAAGATGAGTTTTTATCCTTTACCAATAAACAGAAATCAAATCACAAAAACAAGATCCCTGATACAACAAGACGAAACAATCTTTCGACAGGAGGATGTGACGTAAACAGAAACTAATCGAGGTATTGACATGATATACCTATCTTGCATCAGACAGCTGATCCATAAAACATGGAACTAAAGCGATCTAAGAGTTTTGAATACAACTCATGTTCTATACGAATTGCAATCAACCCTATGATAACTCCTAACAAGGTCAAGACTCAAGACCCCTAAAAATAGAACTTTTCTCATCTTGTAACCGAAGATTGTTATTATATAATTTCACTCCCCATGAACTTCACAGGTATCCTAAGTCTCTGTGATTGATTTTAGGTACTAACAAAGTCCAACTTTAGCAACATTGGCAACTACATATTGGCAAACATAAGCATCGATTGTTGAAGCAAAAATGCCATCTCGTCCAAGAGAGTCATACTTGGGATGAGGTTCAGGGAATGGTACACATAAAATGCCAATTTAACAAGGATACCTTTCAAATAATTTAATAGTCATGCAATCATGCATAAGCTGTTAAGGGACGAGGTTCATGCATAGTTGAGAATTTTATGTTTGATTGTCAGAAGTTCAATCAGGGAACATAATACCTGGAACAAAGGCATAACAGGCTCAGAGATTCATAAACCATGTATCAAATCTTTTAAAAGCGAAAGCCACAATCTTAAGATTCTAAACTGTTACAGTCAGAGACTACTGAAGTGGATCTGTCAGTCAGTTACACTTAATAGGAAATATCAAAAATGTTGAGATGAAGTAGTCACACACCACGACACCATTCTCAACTGCATCCAATGCGTCATCATCATTGTCGAATGTTTCAACTATCCCATCTTCTGATAGCTTCGCCCCAAAACCAGTCACAGTATCCTGCAGAGACCAAACAAATGAATTGAAAAAGGTAAAGTACTGACTGAAGGAGTAAGAGCACCAGCAGAACTAAGCAGTCAAATTTAAAAGACAAAGGAAGCTGTTTCATACTGATAAGTGGACTATAATTGATAAGCCTTAGACCATAGCCTAAAAACTTCTTTGAGTTTTACTTTTGGGTTGTAATTCTCAACCAATTACCAAGAACTGCTGGTCACAGCAATATAGACACAAACTGACCCGCATGCACGTATACTGCAGAAATGGGTTTACAGCCAAAATAACATGATCTGTAGCACCATGAAAGTAACATGTTCGAATGTTGAGATTTCAAATTAGGAACATTCATGATACCTATAACAAATGACGAAAAACCATAGCCTTCAAAAGAATAGAATTTTAAAGCCAATGATAACCAAATCTTCCACATAGCAGAAAATCACAAGGTTTCACAAAACTAGACCACCTGGTATAAACTTCTCTTTATTCAACTCATTCACACATTAGCGTTTAGCAGTTCTAAAAACAAATTTCAACTACTTGCAATTGAACTGCAATCAATTAGCACAAAATCGCATCAAGCTTAAAGACACAACCAAAGGTTGGCTACCCGGGGCCACGGCCACCTCAATTTGAAAAAAAAAACCTTTAATTACCTATGATTTTTCTACGTACATGTTGGCCCCATAATGTGTCATATACAAAAGAATTTAGATAGGAGTAACAAACTTGGACCACTTTCTCACGTTTCTTTCTCCTTTGGGACAAACAGGCCCGCCACTCATCTCTCTCGGATCACGAAAAGAAAAACTCACCAATCACCTCAATGTTTCTGTCTACTGGGTATTAATTTAGCATTAAACTTTTTTATACTCTGAACCTTAACTTTTTCTTATTGCGTTATGGGCCCTGCGTATATGAAATCCTGGTTCCGTCCCCTCATCAATTGATTACTTCATCCTAACTGCCCGCGCATTCAAACTAATTACCCGATCTTACAAGTGCGCTACGCAATGAGTTCCGAAAATCAACGGAGCCCCCAAGGTTCAATCAATTCGTTGAATTGCTATTCTCAAACCATAATAAACATAAAGGTAACTAATAGAGATAAAGAGAGTGGGAGTGCTTACGAGGAGGTCGTGGTCGATGGGGGGAGGGGAGAGGTCGAAAGGCAAGGCAGATGGGGGTGTGTGAGAGAGATTCTGAATCCAAGAGGCACCGTTGGGGGAGCGGCGATGGGAGAGAATCGGCGGAGAAGGCCAAAGGAGTTTTGACGGCGGTCGTAGCGGTGGCGTTGGTGGTGGTGGAGGGGGATGGAGTGGGCGATAGAGAGGAGTGGAGAAGTAGCAGTGATGGCAGCTTGGAGAAGGCATATTTCCCACCATAAGCATTTCGCACTCTAAGCTTATACTACTGCGCGCTATTACCGGAGATTTGTGCCTCCCTGCCGATGGATTTTCTGATTATTGAATTTAAAGAAATTTATAGAAATGGTCCTCCTAATTTCATTCGAGTTTCATTTTCATCCCCTAAGTATCAATTACAACTCTTTTGACCTTCAAGTTTAGTTTTTGTACCAAATTAATCCAATTGATGACTTTTGTCGGCCAAACTAGACAGAAAAAATCAGATTGATGGTGGTTTGGACGTTGC
>BPLS01000204.1:435355-465159 GCA_019656275.1 Rhododendron kiyosumense | reverse complement strand
GCTACCTTAGCCAAACACCCCCACATTCGTAAGAATTTATAGGTAGGCTTATGACCTTTCCATAATTCATACGGTATCACATTGGATTTCTTGTGAGGGATCCTGTTCAGAATATAGTTAGCAGAGAGAATCGCGTCTCCCCACATGTTCCTTGGTAATCCTGAACTTATCAACATGGCATTCATCATCTCTTTCAGAGTTGTGTTCTTTTGTTCAGCAACTCCGTTAGATTGCGGTGAGTAAGGAGCAGTCGTTTGGTGAATTATCCCATGTTGGGCACAATATTCACCATAAGGTGCTTCATATTCACCCCCTCGATCACTTCTAATTGCTTTGATCGTTTTGCCAAGTTGATTCTCCACTACACTTTTGTAGTGGATAAACTTTTCTAAGGTTTCATCCTTGCTCTTAAGCAAGTACACATAACAATATCTTGTGCAATCATCAATAAAAGTAACAAAGTACTTATGACCTCCTCTAGTTTGAACAACTTTCAAATCGTACAAATCCGAATGGATTAAAGCAAGAGGTTATGTACTTCTTTCAACTTTGTGAAAAGAATTCCTTACCATTTTAGCCTCCACACATATTTCACACTTATGATCCGAATTTATCTCAAATTTAGGCAGACAGTCCAAGTTAATCAAACGGCGCAAAGTGCCATAATTTACATGACCTAATCTACCATACCACAATTCAGAGAACTCAAGGATATAAGCAGAAGATGTTTTTATCTCATTGATACCCGGAGAGGCCGGAACCTTAGTCAGTACATTCATTTTGAATAGCCCATTACACATGTAGCCCTTCCAAACATAAACCCCATTTTTAGTCAGCACAACCTTATCGGCTTCGAAGACCATACAAAAGCCGTTCTTGACCAAGAGTGAGCCAGATATCAAATTCTTGCGAATTTCTGGTACATGCATCACATCATTCAAAGTGAGCACCCTATCAGAAGTCATCTTTAGCAGCACTTTACCTTGTCCTTCAACCTTGGAACTCAACAAATTTCCCATGAAGAGTTGTTCGCCAGAATCCACCGATTGATAGGTGGTGAACATCTTTTTGTCTGCACACACATGGCGAATGACGCCAGTATCCAGCCACCACTCCTTGGGATTAGAACCCACCAAGTTAACTTCTGAAACCACAGCCGATAGGTTCAAGCCATCAACCCCATCAGAGAGAGTCTCAATCTCCATCTCAGTCATATTGGCCTGCACTGGTTTCTTGTTCTGATTACCTTAATTGCTTGTCACACACAAAGCATTTCCCATCAAACCTGGGCTTCTTAGCATGGTTCACAAGCACCATGGCGGGAACTAGAGCCATAACAGCAATAGGGGTTACGAGAGGGTTAGACCCAGAGATTTTCCCAATTTGTTTCACACTTTTGGAAGTCATTTCTGTTTCACAAACAGAAGATCGACACAATAATAAATAATTGAACCGATCAATAAAATGAAACAACCGAAAGTAATCTGATTAATAGATTCAAAAAATATTTGTTCCCAACAAATAGCAGATAAATCACCGAGAGAAATAATTCCTAAACGGAACAGATTACCAACTACACAATTGTATTTTTGAAAACTAGAAGTGCTATCAAACTGTAGTATAAAACAAAAATTGCAGAATGATTACGCCGAAGGTTCTCTCCTGGTTTTACACCCACTGATGATCAAACCGAGATCACCAAAATTGATAAAAAAAACGGAATGGCAATTGTTTAATTCCCACTGATCACACAACTTCGACAACGAAATTAATGTAACTACACGGATTAAACTATTGATCTCAGTTTTCTAACCTTACTGATTTATCAACGACGAAACTAATTCAAAACCAAAGAATCAGTAAGATACTACCGCAAAATTTCCAGAAATAACACGAATTAATAAAACGAATAAAACCGAATTTGCTTTAAGACTGTTGGAACTTTGATTCGTTATCGCTGGAAAAATTGCTACACACCAAAAAAATAAACAGATAGAAACTTATTGGACCAATTTCAGGCGTCCGGAAATTGGCAATCGAGACTAGTATTTTTATGAACAATACTATATCCTTAAAGCAAATTCGTCCCCCACACTGGTGTTTTTGGGTCTCTTGAACGTTTGCCTCCCAGGATTACCCAATTTTCGATGAACGGAAGTAGCACTTCAATCTGTTCAACAAGCGAACGCAAACTTATGTAGTACTCTCTCTCAGACTCAATATGAATGTAATATATGTGCTCTGTAATTTTTTGGTCACTTAAAAAGATGCAAACGAGCACTATTTATAGAGATGAATGAAGCCTTATGGAAGGGTGGGAACTCTTCGGGTAAAACCAAAAATGAAAAGATGCAATGGAAAGCCACATCTGTTAATGGTGAGAACTACCAATTAACGGCACCAATAACCAATTGATTATTGAACTTAACCAATTTAAACCTCTTGTCTTTCCCTTTTCCACATACAAAACATATGTATAACTACTGGGTTGATCAAGCCCAATTTCTATACACATGTTTATTATCTTCCACAGTCCTAACCAACGTGAAATACAAATCCCTTCCATACTTCAACCAAAATTCATGTGATTGTTTTGGAGTCAATTTAAATCACTCCCAAATAATTTTTTATTAAATAAAATTTCATTTTGTCCAACAGGCATAACGTACGAGTGAAGCCCACCATATTTAGCTCCTTCATTTCACCTGGAATGTTTGCTGTTCTAATACTCTCTCTTTTTTATCTTTTTGCCCTCATGGTACCTTTAGATGCGGGAATACGTCAATGATACGGAGGACTACATTAACATCATATTGGATGAGAAGCAGAACCAGCTGCTGCAAATTGGAGTTGTAATGAGCACAGCAATTATGATTCTGAGTCTAGGCAATGTGATTGCAGGTATATTTGGGATGAACATCGACATATCGCTTTTCACCGACGGTGTCCCTATGCAGTTCAATATGACCACTTTTGGGATTATCGCCGGCATTCTTTTATCGTTTACTGTGGCCGTTCTATCCATCAAGAAAAAAGGGTTGCTTGGATAATTGAATACGAACCAAACAGAGACTTAAGCGCCGTGTTCAAATCTTACCGTTACTGTCAGCAGTAGCTATACTTTCTCCTCCTCTATTTTACTTCAGATTGTGAAGAAAGCATGGAACAAATGTAGTAGTATCTAGTAGTACTAGACTTGTAATAAGAAAAACCACTCAGGGAGAGGAGAAAAAAAAAAACAGTTAGTACTGGTGTAGCTATTCTAACTAAAGTATTATGCCCAGTTAGTACTGGTGTATAGCTATTCTAAATAAAGTATTATGCCAAGAGATTAAATTCTTTATACCGTCAGTGTAAATATTTGTTTTCTCCAAATCAATTATATTGCGCCACGTCGGCATGTTTTATTGATTGGGACCACTGTTTTGCAACGTGGTGCAATGTAATTGAATTGAAGGAAACAAATGTTTACACCGGCGGTGTAAAGAATTTATTCTCTTATGCCAGTTGCTTGATTCTGAGGAAAGGGAGAAATTTTTGTTTTCCGGCAAAATTCCTTGTCAAAAAGAACAAATGCATGAAAACAAATTCTATTTTCGTTTATTTCATCTCGTTTCACTTTGAGTGGAAATCTATTTCTCGGGTAACATTCTTGGCAATTGAACGGAGTATTGGTATATCCTATCCTATATACCCTTTTCTTCCTACTTTTTTGCAATTCAATTTGTACATAGACCAACTTGCAGGTAAGTGTTTAATTAAGATATGATTAAATAATTGACTATCTTGTATTGGAGGGCATTCCTCACTTGAGCCGTCCCAAATTCCATATGGCCAGGTCAAGACCATCCCTAGTTACATTAACAAAAATTAATTAATGATCAGCAATATATCATCTCTAAATCCTAAGTTATTCGTTGAATCGAACAAAAATAAAATAAATTATTCATCGAATGATTTTGAATGATGGTTAAATGGCTTCCTTAATTCAAACTCTCAAACACCCAAGACCAAGACCAAGGTACTATACACTCATGGAGAATCAGGATGATTCAAACTCTGATAAGGAGCTCACTCTGGCACCTCCTCCTCGTCAGGTGTCGAGGCGAACCACCAACATTGCGACAAAGCCCTGGCTCGTGATTTCAGCATTCGGGAAGGCACGGGTCGAGGAGGCTGGGAAGCACCACATCAGGCGCAGGACGGGGATTCCGGCGCGTGATCTGAGGATTCTTGATCCGGCGCTCTCGTACCCGTCTTCCGTGCTTGGCAGGGAGCGCGCCATTGTGGTGAACTTGGAAAACATCAAAGCCATCATCACTGCAAGTGAAATGTTGCTTCTCAATCCCAGGGATCCCAGTCTTTCTCCTTTCGTTAGCGATCTCGAGCACAAGCTTTGCAATCTTGATAATTCTAATACGCGTTCTAATGTAAGCGTTCACTATCTTCCTCCCTTTTTTCTTTTGAAGAAAATTTTGGATAGTTATGGATGGTATTCATTTGGTTGTACAAAGCTCCGATTTTTTTTTTTTTTGACCAACCAGAAAATGCAGATATTATATAATAAAACAGTACAAAAAACGGACACTACCGGTCCGAAAATACAAGAAAAACAAAAACAAAACAAAACCAAAAAAAACCGAAAGAAGAAACAGGAAAAAACCGCATGAAACCATGACGCCGGAGCCGGACCTGTCGAACACACTCGTGAGGAGGGGTTGGAGAGGCCGAAGTTGAGAGGCCAGGTATGAACACGGAGCAAGCCCTTCCCGGAAGAACAACCGCTCCAACTCGAACTCGTCCCACCGTAGATTGAAGGCAGAAGCCGTCTTCATCGCCGGTACATTGATTCCAAGAAAACCAGATCTAAAACCCCAGATCTGGATCCTGAGTCCAAAAATGGAGGAGAGAGTGGGAAATCTCAACTCCCAAAGAAGAGAGTCTCAATCACTTCACAACCTTGACAGGAGAGGAGAGACAAGAGAGAGACCAGAGAAGAGAGAGAGCTCGAAGGAGAGAGGGACTGAGAGGTAGAGATGGGGGAAGAGAAGGAAAAAGGGGGGAACAAAGAAGAGGGGAAAGAGGGGAAGGGGGCGGTGGAAAAGGGGGGAGTGGGGGAACCCTCCCCCAGGGAACTCTCTCTCTCCCTAGAACTCTCTCTGATTTTTAAGACAAGACAACTACAGTTACTACGCAATGAGTGATTGGCACATAAAATATGATCACCAGTATGAGTTTGAATTTTTGTAGAGAGTACTCTAGCATAAAACGAAACTGTGAATGAATTTGAACTCATGATCTTGCAGGAACAAAAAAAATATTGACCAGTTATCATATGCAGAAGAAGTTCTTACAGTTGACTTTGATTTCTTGAGATAGATAATCACATTTTCTCAGTGGAAGGTAGTACTAATAAACTAATCATGTTTCTGTGCAAAGGGTAATGAGGGGACGGAAAAGACAACGGAGGATTCACCAACTTTCCCATCAAAAAATGGTGGTACTTCCGGGGGCCTACCTTTTGAGTTCAGAGTGCTTGAAATTTGCCTGAAATTTGTTTGCAAGTGTCTAGAATCCGAGGTATGTATCGAAAAAAAATTAAATGAAAAAATTCATATTCGTAAAAAAAAAAATCCGCAATTTTCATTTCATTTGTTTGGTTGGTTTAATTCAGGCTAGCACACTAGAGCAAGAAGCATATCCAGCTTTGGATGAATTATCAGTAAGTATCAGCACGCTTAATCTCCAACGCGTTCGAATTATAAAGAGTCGTCTTGTTGCTCTATCTGCCCGCGTCCAGAAGGTAATAGCTCTGTCTTGATTTCAAGAATAATAATGTACAAGTTGTATAATGATTGAGTTGAGAATTTGTCGTTTCTGGAATTAGCACAACTTGAGATGAGCTTCTATTGCTTTTGATCAGCTTTTATAAAATGCAACTGGAATGACTCATACAATCATGTCCTTAGGTGAGAGATGAACTTGAACATTTACTGGATGATGATATGGATATGGCAGAAATGTACCTTACCGATAAGCATAATAAGCAGCATGCTGAAGAACCGGAACCAAAAGATGATACCGAGGATGGCAGGCAAGATACTAATCAAATCTCGTCGCACTTTAAAACTATGAGGAACAATGAATACGAATTTTGTATGCAAATTTTTATTTTTGTTCTTTTCCGTTGGATCATGTATCTTTTTCTATTTGTAATTTTTCAGCGATGAAGACGGAGGGGACAGTAGAAGTAGCAGTGCAGACTTAAGTGGACAGAAGCCAAAAGTTGAAGAGTTGGAGATGTTATTGGAAGCATACTTTGCCCAACTGGAAGGATCCTTGAGCAAACTATCCACTGTATGTTGTCAAATTCTCTATCACGCGTTTGATTGCTCGATTCGACAACGGGAAAGCATAATATGAATCTACAATGACATTATGTAGCTGATCAGCATTAAGATAACAAAATTTCATGAGAAAGGGTAGGTACGAGAAAATTAAGATAAAGATATCCAGTATACATCGTCACTCCAATCTGGTCATATGAAACATGGGATGCCATGGACACATTGTTTAGCACTATATTTCTTATCTTATAGAACTCATAATTCATCCTGATAACTCAAAAGACGGTGATTTTTCTAACGTGTCAATAGATCTATTTATCCATAAAAAAGCCTAAAAACAAATCTCAAACTCTAGGCTACATTCACTTGAGGGACTAGTTCGGTAGGACTAAGTAAGGTACCTTTGGGGATAGATGGTTGTGTCTGATAATCCAGGGATTGAAAGTTGTCTCTATCTCCCATTTAGTTCAGGGCATAAAGAGTTCAGGGCATAAAGAGTGAAGCCCACCATATTTAGCCCTTCATTTCGCCTGGAATGTCTGCTGTTCTAATGCTTTCTCTTTTTTATCTTTTTGCCCTCATGGTACCTTTAGATGCGGGAATACGTCGATGATACGGAGGACTACATCAACATCATATTGGATGAGAAGCAGAACCAGCTGCTGCAAATTGGAGTTGTAATTAGCACAGCAATTATGCTTCTGAATATAGGCATTGTGATTGCAGGTATACTTGGGATGAACATCCGCATACCACTCTTCGATTTTGGTGTCCCTATGCAGTTCAATATGACCACTTTCGGGGTTATCGCCGGCATTCTTGTATCGTTCACTGTGGCCGTCCTATCCATCAAGAACAAAGGGTTGCTTGGATAATTGAATACAAACCAAAGTACCGAACAGAGACTTAAGCGTCATGTTCAAATCTTACTGTCACGAGCAGCTAGTTTCTCCTCCTCTATTTTACCTCAGATTGTAAAGAAAACATGAAACAAATGCAGTAGTATCTCGTAGTACTAGACTTTGTAATAAGAAAAACCACTCGGGAAAAAGAAAAAAAAAAACATTTAGTAGCTGGGGTAGCTATTGTAACTAAAGTAGGATGCCAGTTGCTGAAAGTAGTACAGGTATTGAGTAAACTATATAATCATCAGTATGATCTGCCTATGGAATATTTTAAATTATCGTTGACTAATCATGTTTAGATATACACCTACGTAAAGGCGTCACCTGTGTCAGTTAAGATTGGGAATAAATGATTACTCTAAAGAAATAATCAAACATGTGAGTCCATACCTGTGGTTCCATTCTAATCGTTTTCCATCTCAGCACCAGAACCCTAGAACTCGAGCACAGCCTCTCCACCACAGCCGATCAGAATCGCTAGCAAAAATGGAGTACTCGGTCGAACTAAGTTGACACCCTTTGCCAATTAACCTTTTGGATTCAGGCACCGGAGAGGGAGGGCAAAAGATGGATTGCAGGCCACATTTATTAGAAAACACTAGCCGATAGTGGTTCTGATGCCCAAGATTGTCGCGCCAGAGTCTCTTCTCTAGTATAGGATCATAAGCATTTGAGCCTCAACGTCATTTCTAGAGTGCTTGCTAACTCAACATCCCCAAACGGATGGATTTGAAAACTGTGATGACTTCAGAATAACTTGCGTCAAACCAACATAGCACCACATTGCAATTCATAATCGACTCCACTCGAATTAACATTGTTGTTTGTTAATCACCAAAATTTGAATATATCAATAAAGAGCATGCTAATGAGTCACTAACATAAAAACATAACCTATCCACCAATTATCCAAAAGTCGAAATGAGCCTTCATGGCTACACAACAGTCACCATAGAATTGAAGGTTCTCCCACCGATTAATAAACGAATTATTATTGGCAGTGGCTAGCTTCTCAAAGTGGTGAAAAGGCTAAAAACAAGTGACCGGTGTACCAAGCCGCCTTCATATTCTGAGGCCTCCATCTCATCCATAAGGACCAAAAGAATTGCATCAAATTTTAATCAAAACCAAGCTGCGCCTTACTATATGCCTTGACTTCCTAAACAAGCTCTCTGATTATGCAGCCCTATCCAACCAAATTGTACAAGTTCACTTGACAGTAGGAGCTCAGTGCTTTGTTAAGTAGGAAAAAAAAATCTTAGAAAGCACGTCCTTTTAATCCCCAATAGTTTCCACAGGAACAAACCCCATCTGTAAGATTATGGAACAGATTTACAATTCTTACAATGATTTACCGCATATAGAGTTGCAAAACAAATTTCATCAGTCACCACAAATCCAACGGTTTTTCATCACTCTATGAAACTTTATCTGGGCTGGTGTTAAGAACTAAGAAGCCCAAATGCAACGCCAGCTTCTCACTGTGAGTCTGTGGCTAATATTCTCTCCCTTCCTGACTAATATGCAACACAAAACTATTTCCGGTTATAACTGGCTGCCTTAATCTTCTCCGGAAATGCCTCCAACAAGTAAATTTTGTTCGAGTCCGGGTGAGATGTATCTCCGCCAAGAAACAAGTGCTTTTTCCCATTGATCTCAACCCAACTGCTCCCTAGATTCTTCCTCAGACCCTGAGCTTTCAACAAAGCTCTCAAATTGTCTACTTCTTCCCACATTCCAACATCTGCGTACATATTTGAGAGCAGAACATAATTCCCGCTGTTCTCCGGTTCTAATACAAAGAGATTTCTGGCTGCTATCTCTGCTATCTCCAAGTTCCTGTGTTTTCTACAACCAGCTAACAATGCACCCCAGATACTTGGTCCTGCTTGCATTGGCATTTGATAAATAAGCTGCTTTGCTTCCAATAATCGGCCAGCACGGCTTAAAAGATCCACAACAGAAGCATAATTTTCATGCCTGGGTTCTACTGAATACACTGCAGTCATGCAGTTGAAATATTTTAAGCCAATATCAACGAGACCAGAATGGCTGCATCCGCAAAACAAGCCAGTAAATGAAATTTCATCAGGTTGAACCCCAGCTCTTATCATATCCTCAAAAGTTGACACAGCTTCCATTCCATATCCATGGGAAGCATACGCCGTAATCATGGTATTCCAAGCAACCAAACCCTTCTTGTTTGCAGGTATACTCATAAATAAGAAACGGGCATCAGAGAGGCTCCCACATTTAGCATACATTGCAGCTAGTGCCGTTTTCACAGAAGGATTCGAGTCTAAACCAACCCCACTAGCAAACTTGTGAATTCGTCTACCTTGCTCAAGATCAGCCGATTGGGCACACGCGGGGAGTACACTCATAACTGTCAACCAATTGGGCTTCACCTCCGACCCCTCTTCCAACATCTCATTAAACAAACACAAAGCCCGTCCCCCCAACCCATTCTGAGTGTACCCCGATATCATAGCGGTCCACGACACAACATTCCTCTCATCCATCCCTCCAAACAAATCTTCTGCGTAAGATATCATTCCGTCTCTCATGTAACCAGCAATCAACGCGTTCCAAGATGAAACATCTCTCACAGGCATTTCATCAAACACCCTCCTCCCATCACTCAATTCGCCACATTTCACATAAAAATCGATCAAAGAAGTCCCAACATACATATCAAAACCCCACCCTCCTCTCAAACCCTGCCCGTGAACGCATCTACCAAACCCTACCCGCGATAAGTCCGCACACGACTTCAACACAAATGGGTAAGTAAAGTAATCAGCTTTCAAACCAATCAAGTGCATTCTGCAGTAAATCTCGATTGTTTTCTCCAAATTTCCGCAAACAGTATAAGCCCGAATAATGGAATTGCATAACAAAGATGATGGGTGTCTGATGTGAGCAAACGTGAGCGCAGCGGAGTTTAAATCACCTGAGCTGGCGTACATTGCGACGATTTTGGCGCCGACGAAGGCGGTGGGGGGGAAACCGCGGAGGAGCATGTGGGCGTGAGCTTGGCGGCCGAAGTTGAGGGAGTTGGGAATCTTGTGGCCGGTTAGGAGCTCGAAGATTGGTGCGTAGGGTAAAATCTGAGGTGGGTCTGTTTTGGCCATGAGGGGTTGTAGAAGGGTGCAGAGTAGGGTTTTTTGAGAGGGTGGTGTCCATTTCATTGAGAGTGTGCAAAACCCAGGTTCAGAGAATTTCAGAGAGAGAGAGAGAGAGAGAGAGGGAGAGGGAAGAGAGAAAAACACTCGTGGAAATACGGGACGGAGGCGGGGGTGCTGCTGCCCCTTAAGGCGCAGCAGCCTGCTGTCCCGGTGCTGTCCCGGTCGAATGGGGTTCACTTCGGTCTTGCTTTGATGATCAGAAATGTTCATTTCGTAGAGCTCGTTGAGTAGAATAAGTGTACCAAAAATCAGCTTGAACAAATATCATTAAGAGCCTTATCAAAATAGTTTTATCTTGAAAAAAATGGATCCGAAACACTAGATCAAATCCACTGGAATCCATTATTGGCAAGTTTTATGTGTTCTGATCAGGCACTTAGTGACATCCGATCGAGCTAATTTTTTGAACACTTGTTTAAGTCGACGAGTTCTACGAAGTGAACGTTTCCGATCATCAAAGCGAGACTGGAGCGGACTCCATTCGTCCGAAACAGCAGGCTGCTGCCCCCCTCCTCCGCATATGGGACGGACTGGAGAGAGAAAGGCCGGGAAGCACTCTATTAGAATAACGGGAAACGGAGTAAGATGTTGCCCACGTGAGCAGAAACGAGAATACGAGCTTGAAAGCGTTTTTAAAATTCACAAGAACGAAAATTGAGACTGCAATTGAGAGCACGCGTATGGTGTGATAATTGAGTGCCGAGGAGCAGGCCAATTTGAAAGATTAATAGATATGATGAAGATTCTCCCATTTGTTCATTCATTTGGTCTTCATATGTGATTTCTAGGGTGCACACCAGCCGCTAGTTTGTCGAGCCCGCCCAACTCAGTTCATTTTTTTTAAGGACATGAGATATGTATCTAGGCCAATCGGATTGTATTGGGTTGAGTTTTTAAATCCATTTGGTTAATGTTATAGACTTGAGAATATCTCTTAATATCAAGCCCGATCCGACCCAATAAAATAATGACAATGAGGTGTCCGACCCGATAAAATAATGACAATGAGGTGCATAATATTTAGAAGGAAAAAAGCTACTACTATACATATATATCCACAATAGCTGTCTTTTTCATGCATACATGTACATATACTAGTAATTGTCTGTGTCCAAAGGCACAACGCAATAATTTCTAAACATAGTCTAAATGAAGTATCAAATCTCACTTTTTTGAATTTTTTTTTTGATACAATGGTTTTTTTTAATGTTATCTCATATGAGGTAAGTCCCGGATATGCGTATGGTCCCACCTCATGCGAGAGGAGCATTACAAATAAACGTGAATTAGAAAAAAAAATTCTTTTGCCAACAAAATCTACTTCTCGAAAATTTTATTTTAAGAATAAACTTCAAACATAGTCCATCTAACAAAGTTCATAAAATAGTCAACATAACAAATGTTACCAAATCTGTTTAATTCCGTTAGTTTCATTCAGGGATAGCATCAAAGATATTAAGAATGTATAATCATATGATATTTCAACTCGAATTCAATTTTTTGAACATCCACTCACTCAAAAGTGACACCTCTATCGGACTTATTTCCTTAACTGACCTAAAAAAATAGAAAAGCAAAATAGTTCCAAAATTACATATAACCAAGTAAGGAGTAGAGTTTTAAACGCTGTCTACCCAAAAGGCTACAACAAAAAACCTACAATCTTCAATCCCAGATAGATCATGAAACTCCAAATCATCTAAATCAATAGCTCAAGTTGTATTGAACAACAATTTTGTTTTCATACCTATTAGTTAAAAAGAAAAGAATCCGACGCGAAGAATTACTATTGGCCGCAAAGAATGACTTCTGGCCATAAAGAATTACTCATTGTCGCAAAAGATTACTCCAGGCTGCAAAAAAATTACTCTTGACTGCATCGAATTACTTCTGACCGCTAAGAATTACTCATGCCGCAAAGAATTAGTCCTGGCCACAAAGAATTACTCTTGGTCGCATCTAATTGCACTTGGTCGCAAAGAATTGCGAGACCATAAAGTAATTCAATGCAGTTAAAAGCAATTCGATGCGGCCAAGAGTAATTCAACGCGGCCAAGTGCAATTCGTAGTGGCCAACAGTAATTTGTAGTTGCAGAGTGATTCTTCGCGGCTAAGTGCAATTCGATACGGCTGAAAGCAATTTGATGAGGCCAAAAATAATTCTTGGCCAAGAGTAATTCATTGTGACCAAATGTAATTCTTTGCGGCCAAGAGTAATTCATCGCGGCGGCCAATAGTAATTTTTTGTGAACCTCTAATCTCAGCCATTGGCTTCAATAATTGAGACAGAGTGTCTTTTTTTGTGTCCCAGGAACACTTCCCCATATATATAGATTCCTTGGTCTTCAAATAACTACTACTATAACCGTTATGGTTGTAAACACTTTTAATAGTGGGGATGATTAATTTATACTAGCACACTATACTTTACAAAAATATATGGTCCAGTTGGACAGACTTGGAAAATGAAACTTTAAGAGAGCTAGACTTGAAAATATTAAATAAAATCCGGCTTGGACATGAACAAGTCTTGTTATTATTTATATTAGCACACTATACTTTACAAAAATATATGGTCTAGTTGGAGGGACTTGGGAAATGAAACTTTAAGAGAGCCGGACTTGAAAATATTAAATAAAATCCGGCTTGGACATGAACAAGTCTCGTTATTATTTAGTACAAGCCTGGCCCGACCCGATGTATGTGCAGCCCTATGTGATTCTAACGTAGATAAGGACATTTTTAGCATTAACAAATGTTCTTAACTTGTCCTTGACAAATTTTAATTATCAAAACACGTCCTAGGCCGTCGTTTTCCCAAGCCATTACGGTTTATTTAACTATAGGAACGTTATTTTACAGAAAGGCTCAATGTATTTATGGGTCATGTCAAAATACGACATGTTTTAAAAAAAATTCTTCTTGGTTTGTTAGACCTCAATTGGGAGTTCGTTGTTTTTTGGTTTGTCCTATCCTTATGCGGACTTTTCTTCCCCGTCGCGTGACTTTCTCAATCCGTCGGGGGGCTGTGTGAAGTGTTTTGATGTGATGGCACTGAGTTTTCAGAGTTGTGACAATTCTATGGCGCATGGTGTTGCCCAAAATGCAATTGGGTGCATACTTGACTTTTATCTCCCCTGATATACTGTTTTCTTATTAATGGAACTATCCTAAACTTTGGAGGAAAAAAAAAAATATCAGTAAAGACTTCATTGCATTTATGATGATTTTTTCTCTGCTGAGTATCCTAATTGGAATAGTCTTATTACTTCAAAGATTAGCTCACTGCTCTAGTGTTTTCCCTCACTGTAAAAGGGGCTTCTACTTGTAGCACGCAGTGTACTAATGAAGATGTTATCTTAGTTGTCTAAAGAAACATGAACAGTCCGAGTCTAACCAAGTTACTCATTATGTTCTCGTTTAGATGGATTACGATGTCCGGTCAATTTAAGTTTCTTATGAACAAAACACATCAGAACCTATAAAATGAACAGCTTTATGAGAGTGTCTAAACGTGTCAATGGTGTTATTGGTTCTAACTCAAAGGTGATGCGCACATAACCATTGGCAATATCTTGATAGGACGGTGTTGATTTGGTACAAAAAGATGGTAGAATATTGACGTTTCGCTAACCTAACTAATTTGAGTATTAAGACAAACATTCCTTGCAAGTATTTTGTTTTTAATATTCTCAAACCCCACAAAAAAGAGAAGTTAAATGCAGCTTTCATGAATATTGACAGCAAGAGCGTTCGCCTGACAATAAGAGCATCTCTAATGCACCAGCTAGAATGGCAGTTAAAGTAGAAGCTAAGCGTATGCTACATTACCCAGAATGCCAAAATTGATTGGTCTTGATCCAATACAAGAAATAATTTTTCTTCAATTTTCCTCATAAAAAAGGATATGAAGGCTTCGGCTTGCTCGAGATCTTGGTCCTTTTACTCAAATTGAACTAGCCAAAACTCAGCATCCGGAACAAAATGCATAATCATGGCCCCAATAAATATACAAAACAGCGCAATATTTTCATGGAAGGGAAGCACTTGTTTTTCTTGAAATTACCTGAATGAGCATATCTAGATTTACAGGTTTCCTAACTTCAAGTTCCTATAATTCAACATGAACAGAGATGTCTCTGTGCCGTCAACTAGCTATTGAACTCGGCGCTTGCTGAAAATGTTAGGAGAATCTGCTTCTTCCACGTTCAAAGTGAAGGCTCCGCCTCAATTCTTAGGCAACAAGCCCCCAATGGAGTTTGAATACTCGTAAAACTACAACCAGAGATACAGAAGCCGTTTTCAAATTCACAATTAGCACAGATCATAAGAGCAACATCTATCAAAACATATACATCTCTAAGTGATTCACATATTGCTCCAAATTGGCTGCTATTATCAAACCATAATGATTTTCCACTGAGTTCTAAAAGAATGGTAACATAAAAATTACTGGAACTTGAAACGCCATTAAAGTTTTTAACCTTCTGGAGTTTGCAGCTGGTTAAGCCAAGCAGGGTAGCCCTAGTTTCAATACCATGACAGGAATGAATACACAGAGTCAAAAATAGAAAAATGTTCGGGGAATCTGACCTGACTCACAATTTCTTCAGATTTACGACATAACTCTTGCCGTTTGGCCGCCCCAGATTCTTTCACTGAATTTGACTTCATAGACATGACATCAGCCTGGTAAATTGACACCCCAATAAAACACTTGAATAATGCTACTTCTGATTAAAATTACGTGCTCCAAAAAAGGAATTTAAACCCCAAGAAGATACCTCTGCAACTACAGCTTGAAGCTTAGTTTCCCTTGATTCAAGATCTCGCCTCTTCTCTTCCACTTCCGACTTCACATTGTTGAGTTCCTTAGTCGCTTCCTCACACCTGAGATCTCTTTCTTTTTCTAATTGCTTTCTCATTTCATCCAACTGTTCCACTGCGATTGGTATTTTTATTTTATTTCAGGGTCTTGTATAACCTGCAAATCCCGAGTTCCAAGTAGAGAGAATAAAGCTACCTTTCCCCTGTCGTTCAACAAGCTTGGCCTCGAGCGACTTATCTAGCATTCCTGCCTCACTCTGCTTAACCTTCAGAACCTTCACATCTTTTTCAACGGATTTGGCAGAGTTCACCTGTCAAAAGTCAAGGGCACGTCTAGATCAGTAGTTATACTCAGCAGTAGTTGAATGCCTGGTTGATATACATCAACACAACTTTGGTGAAGGCCTCTCTAGACTGTAGGTAAATTTGATTGCAGAAAGGCAACGGTCCAGTCTTCTTAGGTAACTTGATTGACCAAAAGGAACCATCCAGTCTAGTCCATGTCAAGAATTTCACCCCAAAAAAATTAAAAAGACATCTTGGATGTATATTGGATTAAAGTAAAAAGCAATGATATGGTGAAAAAAGTTCATGCTAGTAATACTAAACAATGTATAAGAGACTTTTAAGATGTAAAACAGTTACTCAATACAAACTTCATATCATGTTCTCCCAGGGGCTAGATCAGAGGAAAATAACTGACTAAAGCTTTGAAACACAACCACGCAAATTCAGAGCACAATCAGATATGTTATGTAAGCATACCTGTTCTTGTATTGCCTGCATCTGAGCAAGGTTCTTTGACAATTTCTTGGAAGCCTGAGAATTTGAAAGTAAACAAAGGGACCATCAACCTACTGCTTCAACTAGAACTATGGTGATTCATGCTCTTTAAATCTATATTTTATTTGAACGTTGTGGATAGATATATACACCTTATATCCATGACTTCCTTGTGGGATTCCCCATCACCTATTTTTAACTAGAATATTGCAAAAAATAAAATATCGATTACCTTGTCACCATGTTGTTCAAGGCTGTATTAGGTTAAAGAAAGAATGCCACAAAACTGTCTTCTCCCTCTTTCTAGTTTAACCCATCCCTTTGTTCCATTTTTAAGGTTATTAGAGCATCCCCATTATAATAAGCAAATGAGTGTGGATAAGCAAATTTAACAATAAAGCTCAAAAAACACCCACATTGTAATAAGCAAAGTTACAAGTCTTTTAGCAAATAACCAAATTCCACTCATTCCATAACCAAACTTAACAACTTTTACCAATAACCAAAACTCAATAACCAAACTCAATAACACCCCACATTAGAATCGTCTCATCGAGATGAATAATTTGGTATGGTCGAGTGCGTGATTGGAACTCGTTTGTGATTGGACAAATGTGCATTGTGTATTGTTGGGGTTTTTTTTGGTTAGGGATGCAAAAATAACCAATGTGGAGGTAGAGGTTGTTAAGTTTGATTATGGACTAAATGGATAATCAAATGCTGACGTGGCACATTTTGGTATTGGTTTTGATTATTACCATTGCGGATGCTCTTAGTGGTAACTACAGGTTATTCGACCACCCTTACCATATCAACAGCTGACAAAATGAAAGGCAATAAGAGTTTCAAATGAAAACTTCAAAATACCTTCATATAAACCTCAAGAACTGCACTTTTCTCCTGAAAGGACTGCATTGCTGCTCTTTCGGCATTTTTTGCATCAATTCGAACTACTTTCTTCTCCTCCAAAGCCCTCTGCAAGCAAAAATCATATGTTGGAAGAAGGGTCAAATAGGATGGGAGACATTATTGTAGGATGTCATCTCAATACAGAATATTCTCTGATCAGAAGTATTCACTATTCAGTAGATGACCAAGAATTGAATTTGTGTAAATAAAGAACTTTAATAAAGACAAACAGGATATAGTGGGTATCCTTGACTTTAAAACTTCACTTTTGACCCTATGTCCTGCTTGTTTGTAGTTAGGCTTCTCTATTACAGAACATTGAACAAGAAGGATATATTATCCCTTTACAGGACCTCAGGAGCCAGGATATTGCGTGGATATTGCATCCATATAGATGTTTTGGTTATAAGGTGGTCTCTACGTCAAACTTGGATAGTTGGAAAAACATAGGTGAGACAAGCATTGCATTCCTTTCTCCATCCGCTGCTTATTTTGCCTGGGGTTTGGGCTTATCTCTTGCCGATTCATTTCAACCAAGAGGCTTCAGAGATAGCACTGCAGCAAATACGCTAAAAAGGAACCTTGCAACAAATATTGGTATCTGAAGCTTAATGTCTTAATGATGCAATTTGCAAATAAGGTACCTGCAACTTATCTGGCGACTGAACAATTTTAGAGCGTAAACTGGCATTTTCTTGGACACTTTGCACTAGCACAAACTCTGCACTGGAAATCTGGAAAGAAAAACACCAATAGAATTTTGATTAATGGCTAAAACTACTAAGGAAGTCTGTCTAGATATGGTTTTGCTAGAATGTAAAACTTGATAACTTTTTACAACGAGACAGCAAATCCTGTAGCATATATAACCTTCTATTTTTCTATTTACCAATATTATTACTAGGTCTAATCTTGAGAAGAAACCCCATCCCCAAAACTTGCCACAACCACCTTTCTTTTACCAATTTTCCAGAATGTCAATAACTTGAAAACACACAAAAAAAGAAAACAGGGAGACTGCAAAAGCTAAACGTTATATCTCAACGCAATAAGACACCAAAGGTAAAGCTCTTAAGCAGCAAATAGCTTCTGGTGCAAAATGCCGACACAGAAATTTTAGCGACTCTGAACCTCTTCATACCACAAGCCGAAATGCCAAAAGCCTTACTGCTTTCAAGAGCTTTATACAATTCTTGTTAAAGGAATTACCTTATTAGACATTAGTTATTACCCTCAGACAACATGGCTTTGTTTTCTAGAACATAAAATCTTACATGTTGTCCCTTTATTAATGATCTCAAAAAGAAGGAAAAGAACAAGCTTACGTGTTGTCCCTTTACTAATGAACTAAGAAACAAATTCAGTAGCAATAAAAGGTCGAAACCACACCTTCTCATCCATTTCTTTCGTCTTCTCCTTCATTTTTTTGATAGAAGCCTTCAAGGACATTTGATGATTGTTAAGACCAGGAATGATCTGGGTTAGTTCTTTAACTTTAGCTTCTACATCCTGAACAAGTGGCATTTCCCTTTCTCTTAGTTCATTCTGCTCAGCAATCTCTGCATTCAGCTGCAAAACAGATGAATATGTATTCACATACAAATTGCAATCATCTACTGAATACTTTAAACTGAGCAGTTTGAATCCTCCCAGATACCTGTGAAATCCTGCTCTCCAACTGTTGCCGTTTCTCATCAAGAAGGGTAAGATCTTCCACCATTGGTCTCAGAAGATTCATTTTCGTGTCTCTGAAAACATTAAATACAACACTAAAAACGGAAGAAATGTTGAAACTTCATGATGTCCTTTCTTTCTAAAGACACAGCTATCGTCTACAAGCTAGCACATGATTTCTCAAAATAAGCAATCCTAGGCTCCTAGCTGTACATTCACTCATCAAATTGAAGCTAAATAAGTACCTTGACTTTTAAGACTTCAGAACATAAAAAAATTGGGAAGATGACAGAAAACAGCGGCCATCACCCAAAGGAATATCAAAAACCCAATACACTTATACTTAGCGAAGTACTAAACGCTGACAGTTTCAGCAGATTGCACTTGTTTCTGTATTCAAAACAGTCAACCCGATAACTGATGAAAAATTATTACCTTTAATGGTTCGGGTTGAACAAACAATGCAAACATGGTTTCCAAGAATTTGGAAACATGTTTTCCAACACTACGCTGAAGTCAATCTTCCTTGATCTCACAAATTAGTTGTTGATAAATCAAATAGATAGAAGATTCTAGCAATACCAAGATATCACAAAGTGATAATACTAATGAGATGCGGCCCATGCCTGTGTCTTAGAAGTAAATTGAACCTGCTTCCACATTCATGCATAACTAAAATGCACAGAGGACGCCCAAGCATGCCATAATAGAACCTATGTACACATCATTCTCCCAAGAATAGCTTAGCAAGAACTATCTTGTTTATTTAGCTACTATGAATCACTTTTGCATAACTTCTTCCAGAAAACCGTTTTCAAAATAAAACAATCAGCGATTACATGTTACTAATTACGGAGCAAACACCACCAAGGGTGGTAGCCTAGTGGCTCATGGCTCACTCCCACGGGATTTGGGTGCTCAGGACGTCACGGGTTCAAGTCATGCTAACGACGTCTTCTCAAACTTGGTTATCCTGTGAAGCCCGGTTGTGGTCCACTAGCCCTTGGTGGGGCGGTAGTTGCGATAGCGTTTTGGTCCCTTCTGCGGGTCTGGAGTCCCAATGGTCACACCCAGGAGAGGGTTGCAATGCCTAATCGCCTTCTCCTCCACCCTTTTTGACAAAAAAATTACAGAGCAAACATGGTTTTCGAAAATCTGAAAACTTTTCTTAATTCAAAAAACTTATCCCCAAGCAAGATAAAAAATATCACCCAGAAATGTTTCAGAATCGCTTCTTGCAAAATCTGAACCTGAAAACAACCACCAAAACTGGACTTATAAAGTTCTATGTTACACGTTACAAAAATTCCACATATCAACTTAATTCCCTAAACTACTACTATGAATTAAGCAGCAAAATTACCTATGGATACAGAAATTGAGCAGGGCACTCAGAAACAACTCCGTCCTGTCCGCGTCAGGCTTTATCAGATCCTTGAGGTTAAATTTCTTAGGACAATCCAGAGCAGCCAGAACCTCCTTGATCTTTCTAAATAAATTCATGGTCCGAACCGAGTCCACGTGGAGGTCCGGGTTCTCCAGCTGTTCCAAGGCAGCGAAATCAACTTGCCCGTAGTCTTCCCTGAAACAGAAAATGGAAAAAAACACAGAGTTGGATTAACTGCCTAGCAAACCCTAGAAATTGTAAAATCATAAGTTGCTCCGGGAGCACCGCCACGTAGTGCAGCAAGGGGCTTCTCCAACCACATCTAGGTGCGGGCTCCACCATCAAGTGGCCTCACGTCGATGTGTGACGGAAAATTCCCCTAGAACACTGTCACGCAAGGGCTTCTCCAGCACATATAGGTGCGGGCTCGACCACCGAGTGGCCTTTGCGATGGGGAATGCCCCTAGAGCACTGCGCGTGGTGCTCCGAGATTAGGGTTTTGTGAAAGTACGTGAGAGAATCGAGGTGGATTAGGATTTTGGTGTAGAGGTTGAGGATGAAGTCGGGGTTGGGGTTGCGGAGGTCGGATTCGGCGATGCGGTCTTCGATGTGTGATTCGGCTAGGAATCCGATGATTTCGGCACGCCGAAGACGAGGGTACTCGAACTTCGACATCGGTCTGGAGTGAGAGTCAAATGCAAATGGCGGAAAAGGTAGAAATGGAGAGAGAGAGAGAGAGAGAGAGAGAGAGATGAAGGGATGTGGGAGCGGAGAACTTTTCCCGCCACATAGGGCGGTTCCAGCTCTGAATAACGGACCGGGTATCGGACCGGCAGAGTCGGCGGTTCAGGAATTTTTGTTATGGATCCACCCGTTCGGTTTTTTTTGGGTCACAAGCAGAAAAATTTTATCCTACTTACGCACCAAATTTGCACATATCCAATCCCACCCGATCATATACATCATACAAGCGGGCTCCGCGTATGGAGTCCACATGATAGGGCCCACATGTATCACATGTATCTGAGAGGAGCGTGGTTAGATTTGTATAAATGTAGTGTGTACCAATCATTTTTTTCTGTAGAAAAAATCTACACATCATCCGAATTCTAAATCCAACACAATCGACACCATCCTAATTCGAAATCCAACCCTTCTGACTACATATACAGCAATCTAACTACAATAGTTGGATTGTTGTGTATCTTAAACTTTTTGTTATTGATATCGCAAAGGCAGTTGAGTATGTTAAAAATCTACACATCATCTGATTCTATAAATCCGCAGTTCAAAAAATCTATTTCTAAATCCAACCTGTTTATGGGCTAGTGGTTGGTTCGCTTTGATGATCTAATCTGTTAGCTTTTATAAGTCTCATCGTGAACTTTTAATCATCCCAAAAATTCTATTCATCGGGCATCGCTCAATGTCTTTTGGAAACAAATTTTAAATAAGGAAAACGGACTCAGTCACACTGGATCAAATCCATTTTTGTCCGGTTCTGGTAATAGCAATGTGTTGACAAAAATATAAATATAAATGTGATCGATGAACATGATTTTTTGCATGATTATAGTTCTAGACAGGGGTGTGCACGGGTCGAGCAGGTTGGTTTTTACCCGAAACCCAACCCGATCATGTCGGGTAAGAATATTTAGACCCGCAAACCGAACCGCACAGGTGCTAAGAACCGAGAATATTTAGACCCGCAAACCGAACCGCACAGGTGCTAAGAACCGTCCACGAGCCCGATTCTCTACTTCGGATCGGTCAGGTCGAGTTTAACCTTCGGGTTTGGTTGGGTGGGGTCCGACTCCATGGGTAAGGAACGAAACAACCAGAACCCCAAACCGAAATTTGATTTTTAATATAAAGTAAACTCGCACCCGTTCGAACCACATGTTCGACCCCACCCGAGACCCTTCGGGTCGGGTTGGGTCGGGTCGACATGTTTTTTTGCACATCCCTAGTTCTAGATCTTGAAATCGAACGAATTCGATCATTAATAGGAGTAGCTTAAACTTTTTTTGGCGATACGCTGCAACTACTAATGATTAGAGGGTTGAAAACGATAAAAGTTCGCGCAAACTTGTGCTTAAAGATTCAACCGGCGTGCCTTGTTTGGTTTTTATTTTCACAGTGAGTTTTGAATGGCATTTCTAAAAATCATTCTTAAAAACAAAGCACTCATTGCCATTGTGATGGGTTGAAAAAACATGTTTTGCTGTATGGTATCCGAAGGTGGGTTGTGGTAAGTATTTTCGATACATTTGTAAGTATTCTATATGGAGTGGTAAGAAATTGGGGGAGCATGCTTAGGGAAAACATGCATGTTGGACCGATCTGGGCCGTCCGTACTCAGCAATGGACGGTTCAGATTTTATTTTAGTTGATGGCTGAGATCTGTTCGGTCAAGATGAAATCTAGGCCGTCCATTGCTGAGTATGGATGGCCCAAAAGGGCCCAACACGCATGTTGTTATGAACCCCGGATTCAGTGGTAAATCTTCAGTATTTTAGATATAGAATACTTACCACTGCACTGGAATTGTTACCACTCCGTATGGAATACTTAGCACAATTCATTTTTGGGATACCATGAACCCATAGGCGTAGGGACATAGAGACAAGGGTAGACAGCCGACCCCACTGGCTACCAAATTTTCATAGAGATAAATATAATTTTTACCCTATTTTTACTAATTTGACCCCACTTTGAAATTTATTTTTGTCCCAGCCCATATAAGGGTTTTGTATTTGGGAAAAAAAAGAGTTAAAATAGAATCTCCATCCACAAAATTACATTGTTATTAATATATATCTACTTTTTGATTTACTTGTTAATCCTAATTGTTTTTTTCAATTAGAAACTAGAAAAGTGAACTACATAGTACACATAGTTCAAATTTTCGACCCTATTTATCGAAAATTCTGGCTCCGCCCACTGATGAACCAAAACACATTGGTCTACCATAGATGGACTCTAAAAACCAAGCCCCTAGTTCTGAAAACAGAAGCAGCCCGATCCTACTCTCCCTACCCCAAAGTCCAGCCCACTCTAGCTACCTCTAATGGTATCAATATTTCCATATTCCTCTTTTTTTGTTTTGTTTTTTTCCCTGTTGTTTTTATTGGTAATAGGCCATAAACATCGATTTGTGATCTTCATTTTATGCCACCGAACGTACACGGTGGTATATCGTTAAGCGTCGTTCATCGGAGGGAGACAGGCCCCAGTAGTTCTTGAAAGATTTGGCAAGGTGTTGGAGTGGGTTGCCACTGAGGCTTGGATTCTGGGACGAAATAGACAAACTCGACTAGCTTAATGGTGTACTAAAAAACGGTATAGGCATTGAGACATTGCAAATTCTTCCCAAATTGATTTGGACAGTGCAAGTTGGAAAATCATAACAATCATCGATTGCATTATGTGCCGTTCCAAAAACAAAAAAAAAACAAAAACAAACTGATTGCGTTCTGTTTCGAAATGAAAAGTGAGCCGATAGTGACATCGTTCTGTTCGAGTTTAGGACAAACTTTATACTTACCTGTGTATCGATCATACTCGAGAATAAAAGTAGAGCTTAACTGTCAATTTATTTCTTAGCAAGCAAATGTATCATTACAAGAATGAGTAAATCGCAATGCTTCACAGTGATACTGATGCTTAAGATCTGATCTGATTAGAGTTCAATCTTTGGAGGTAAGCGAACCATGTTGTTTGTCATCTTGGCCAAGAAAATGTGGGCAAACTCTGGACTGACAGACAGAGAAGCTTGCAGAATCACAGGAGAGAAAGCTTTCCAAATTGATGTCTTGCCACTTAACTCCCAAATCACAGGACTGCAAGCAAACGAGAGACGAGAGCGAAAATTATATCATCACTAAATGCACGTTAGCAAGATTTGAATTCCTGACCTTCTAAAGTTGCGTTAACTAATATGTACTCTCGAGCGTCGGTAAAGAACATATTTTCTTTTATTAGCTTTTAGAAGTTGATACGAATTTCTAGTTCCGCGAATGCTTACTTTGACGATGTTACGACTGATAGATACTCCATTCCTTGCGCATCTGCAATTTCTATTGCCACAACAAACCGCGGAACCACAAACAATTCACCGGCCTTCACTGTCGCGTCGAGCAATTTCTCACCGTTGGCACCTGCAAACTGGACCCTTCCGCTGCCTTTGATAACGTAAGCCACTTGAACCGAATCCGTCACGTAGACAGGCTGGAACACTGCATTTCCACCAAGCTTCACATGCTTGAAACTAAGTCCGACTTGTTCAAATGATGTAAACTCGACTGCTGTTGTTAAAGTCGAAGCAAATTCATCATAGTTTTCAGCGTAATTTTGTGGCTGGGGGATTTGAATTCCTTCGCTGAGCTTGACGATCACGCCTCCTGTTACCAGAAAATTGATCTCAATTCTCACAGAAAAAGAAAAACCTCACATAGTATACATTTCGTTCATGCAAACTTGTGCTTAAAGATTCAGCTGGCCCGGCCGCCTTGTTTCGTTCTTGTTAAAAGCAAAGCTTCTCAAAAATCATTGTTAAAAGCAAAACACTCTTGGTTATCATATCTTGTATTTTCTTTTTCGAAAAATCGTCTCCATCAATTGGATGTTCTTCTCGAGAAAGAAAGAAAATTTCTCAAAGATTTCCAGAAAACAAGGTTTTTCTTAGAAAACGAGCTTTGAAATTGGTTAACCAAACTCGTATGTGAAATGAGTTATCCATCCACCTAATAACTAAGTATTGGATAATTTGTTTCTTCACCTGTTTGGTTCTCCACCAGCGCGCTTGCTTCGTTTTGGTTCAAGTTATAAGCTTTGGAGATGAATTCCGTCAAGAAACCCCTCAAGACACTTACAGTCCCGGTCAAGAAGAAATAGGTCATTTCGCCTGAAATTTGAGATATGGAAGTTTCCCCGATGAATACGATGACTGTATCAGAGTCCCCAGCATTGAACCACCACGAGACTTGTCCAATAGGAATTGGTATCGAATCTCCTTCCTTAATCACCACCACCTTTTCTTCGGAAGCGCTAGGGGATACCGTTCCAACTGTACAACTCCCTGAGGAATAATAGAAGGAGAAAGTGGTAGAGTGAAGCGAAAGACTTGAAACGGAAATAGAAACATATTTTGTCCCAAACGTTTGATTGATTAGGAGGCAAAATATTATTTCACACAATGAACGCCATCAGAATTTTTTCGTACTATCTCCCTAAATTCAACATACCCATTTCAAGTAAAATTACCGTATTACAAAAAGAAGTTACCCGGAAAAAAAAAAATAGCTCTAACGAATAACAGTGAATATGTGCACGGTAGGAGAATGAAATTCTTGCACTTTTTACCACTGATCTCTTGCTAAACAAATACATGAAAATTCGTTTGTCTTCTTTCCTTCCCCTCCCTCTTTTCATGGTTTTCTATCGTTCTCTTATAGTTATCAAGTTTATTACAGGATAATGTTCATGTGACATATTGGGCCTTCCGAATTCTGGCTACTAAACTAGTGTTTAGGGCCAAACAAGGGGCTTATGATTCGGATCCTAATGTTGAAAAGTCAGTCAAATGATTATTTTGCCAAGCAAAGCGATTAAATTGTTCTACATATTGTGTAGTAGCATTACAAAGTATATATGCATCTCTCTCTATCTTTTGGTAAGCATTGCCTGATGCTGAACGAGGCGATCATACGTATGGCAAGACTTGAACCATTAACTTAATCGTAACAAGCAAGAATTCTGACTAACTGAACAGTGATTCTCGGAGCAAACGAAGTATATGCGTGAATGAAGTTAGGGAAGAGTTTACCTTGAAGAACATAACCAATCTTGTTGGAATCTGCGTAGTGGGGCAGAGCGAAGCCATGTGGATGCAGAAGAAGAATTCCAGCACCAACCTTAGACTCACCAATTAATGGGAAATTGGAACTTGACCAACTGTGATATGATCCCCCATCTCCCTCGAAAACCGTCGCGTCTGCCACCCGTGGTGAATAAGCGTTCGTGCCCGTGTCCATTTCTCTTCAGAAGCAAACACCATCAAAGAAACAGAACAAAAAGCAGAAAACAAAAAGCAAAAAACAAAAAAAAAGAACACAGTTAATTAACTCTAATAAGAAAAGATGGAATTCCATGGGTACCCATTGCCTACATATGCACACAGGATGAAGGAAAAGAATAGAAGTTGTGGTATGCACATATTCTGAAATGAAAGAATAATTTTTTCAGTAGTCACTATGAACAAAAAAAAGTGCAAATACCCTTCATCTCTTCAAAAAACAAAAAGGTGCAAATTCCCTCACGTTATTTAATAGCTGGTTACAAATTCGTTCAATATCGCTAAATGTTGGCTTTATTCTAACCTAATCTTGAATTTTAGAGGAGTAGATGCAAGAAATTAAATGGAGCAAATAATAGTAGCCCAAAACAGTAGCAGAGGAAAACAGGGGAAATAGGGCTAGGGGGCAGCTCTTAGTTAGCTGCAGTTCTTTTACATTCAATACTATTCTGGACTAGGAAAGTGGGATTAGGATTAAGGAGAACACAACGGCCTACAAGCTTCCCATTATGCCTTAGTCCCGTGTTTGCTACATCCTGGATTAATCATTGGACAGGACAAGGTGAGACTATTTGTCCATTTAGTACCCCATGTAGGGGATTAACATCCGGGAGAGGGGTGTTATTAGCTTAGTCCCCTTCTCCTTATTATCTCCCTCCGCATCCAACGGTCAAAAGTAATCTTCATCGTCTTTATCCTATTTTCTCCACTCTAACCAAACACAGCACAACTAATTTCAATATTCACATAATCCTGTCGACTTCACTTGTGTCCTCTCCATCTTCATCCGTAATCCCATTTTTTCCAATCCTCCCTAAAACTAATCTCATGACAAATGACAATCAAACGTGGGATCCTTAAACAAGATAATAGGCTTGGGCTTTACCTAACGAATAAGAACAATAACAAAATAAATTGAGCTAGACCATTACAAATTTGACATTTAGCCGAAACACGAAAATAATACTTGACCCAATCACAAAATAAACATGAACAAGGCACCGATGGAAAAATTGGAACTTGACCAACTGTGATATGATCCCCCATCTCATGTCTGCCACCCACGGTGAATACGTGTTCGTATCCGTTTCTCTTCAGAAACAAACACCATCAAAGAAACAGCCAAAATGCCAAAGAAAAAAAAGAAAGAAACGCAGTGAATTAGCTCTAGGAAAAGAGAAGGAATTCCGTACGTACCCATTGGCTACATATGCACTCAGAATGAAGGAGAAGAATAGAAGTTGTGATATGCACATTTTCTCAAATGGAAGAATGACTTTTTGGGTAGTCGTTGTGCACAAACAGATGATACATTGACACATATATATAGCTGATGGAGGAGGGTTGGTCATTGTCATAAACTAAGCTAAGGGGACGTCATAGATTGATTTTTCCCACATGTTAAGGAGAATTCCGTACGTACCCATTATAGGAAGGCCGGTCAACCAGACAAAGGCCACCCGTGATAGAACTATGCAAAGGCCAACCAATCAACCATGATATAATCATAGAACTACGCAAAGGCCAACTACGATACGCAATGCCCCCACTCGTACTAAGTTAAGGCCAACTATGATACGCAATGCCCCCACTCGTACTAAGTTATGCTTGTTTGACACGTAGCAACTTGCACCGTGTGATAGAAGAGAAAAGGGGAAACGTACTCCGATTGTTCAGTTAAAGTCTCCATAAGTAGTACTGTTCAATTATATGCTTTTCTAGTTTTCTAACTTGTTGAATCATGGACCACATTTGATCAAAAAAACCAAAAGAATCATGGACGTACGGATATATGGACCACATTGTGATGGGCTTGTTTACTGATGATTCACACGCTTGTATTTATGGTAGCTGCATCTCATTGTGGTTAAACATCACCACGTGTGCGTGTGAGAGAGAGAGAGAGAAGAAAATGTCACGATTTAATTGTGTTTACAGTTTTGCAGATTTCTCTTTCTCATACATTCATCTATCACCACTGACACCGTGTACTTCCTTACCGCTCTCATCCACCTATTCTTCCTCCACGCTTTAATGCCTTTAACCTTATCATCTACAAGTTTTCTTCCAAATTCAATTACGTTTACCTCATCGACTTCTCGTGTTACCAACCCTGATCACTTGCGAGTCCCTACTGCTCATTTCATTGAACACCGCAAACTGATTGTAAAATATCGAAGAGAGGCCATAGATTTCCAAGTGAAAGTAGGCAAGAGAATAAGGATGGGAGGCAAGGCTTGCATGCCCCTTGCAATGCACAAAATCACACCTGATAAGTGATAACTCTCTGAACCCAACCAAGAAAAAACCGAAACGATTCACTTCACAGTTGTCGAAAACCTTTTCTGCAAACACAACGTACATTCCAAAACCATTGACACTACCGTATCGAATTGCATCCTCTTCTTTCCCACGCCATCCATTACGGCTACCATAACAAACAAGTTTGGACTCAAAGCATGTCAAAAGCATAAGCCTCAGTGGAATGGGATGCTGTGTGTTAAAGCATCCAAGGCAATACCAATTGGCAACAAAGGGAAAGGCATGTTAAAGCATCCAAGGCAATACTAATTGGCAACAAGGAGAGAAGCCGGCCAGGCTCATATACTAGTTTTCGATGTGATAATTAACTATGGCACAACCAAAAGGGAAAATCCTCTGAAAACCTAACTCTGCTATCATATTAAAGCACCCAACACAATACCAATTAGCGATGAGGGGAGAAGCCGTCTAACCTCATATACTAGAAGTGGCAATTCTAACCCATATTTCTTAACCCGCCTAAATTCGCTCACTTGTAACCCAACCCAACCCGCCCATATTGTATAATGGGTTAATATGGATTGAGAGTGGGTTTAATATGGGTTAGAATTAAAAATGGTCGACATCCTTTTTCTCCCTTTGCCCGCACAGCCGCACTGTCTCCCGACTTGTCAAAGCATTACTCACTGCAATCAATCCAATTAACCCATCTCTCTTTCTCTCTCCAATTCACCCATATCTCTTTCTCTCTCTCTAACTGTTTCGGCAACCAAAAGACAAAAATAATATAATTACAAGACCAATCCTTTGAGCTCTTCTCCCCCTCTTTTGGACTTTTTTTTTGTCTTTATTCAATTTTTTCGCTTTTATCGTTTTACGGCAAATATTTTACGATTTTTAATTTGCTCCAATCATAAAAGTAAAAAATTATGACTTTTATCTAAATATTTTTAAAAACATCCAAGATAAAGCCTAAAAAACCAGTTGTTGGGATTTATCTTGAATATTGCAAAAAATATTAGGGTAAAAGTAAAAAAAAATTACTTTTTCGATTCTTTCGTCGAGATGAACTAATAGGAATAAAAAGTTTATCGCAAAACAAGCAAATACAAAAAAATTTGAATAGAAACAAAAAAAAAAAGTCACTTGACTTTTTAATCCAAACCTAAACGGTGGCTTCGACGAACGCAACGAAGACCGAAATTGTACAATCAGTGCAATCATCGCCCTCTAGAAAATTCTCAAATGTGGCCTCTGACTCCTCGTTGAAATTACGTTACTGTTTGGAAATGAAAAAAAAAAAAAAAAACCTAAATTTTTAAGCCTTTTCAGCCTCTAATTGCTTCATTTTTATTCAAAAAAATTGAATTTTAATAATAAAATTTTACTTTTTTGAATCATCGATAAATCAAAGAAGGGGAGAGAAGAGGGGAAGGGAGGAAGGAA
>BPLS01000204.1:422645-435345 GCA_019656275.1 Rhododendron kiyosumense | reverse complement strand
AAGAGAGAGAGAGAGAGAGAGAGAGAGAGAGAGAGAGAGAGAGAGAGAGAGGAAAACGGGTCGGGTCGGGCGTATTTGGATTTGGCTTGACCCATATTCAACTTGGCTCGTTTCAACCCGTTTATTTTTTACCCATATTTGACCCCTTCATATTTGACCCAGGACCCGTTTCAACCCACCCAAACCCGCCCGTTTGCCACCTCTATCATATCCTAGTTTTTGAGGTGATATTTAACCAATGTGGGACAAATTCAAACACAGTGCTCCAACACCTTGTCCGGACCCACATAGGATATAATGAAAAAGCTTATAAGTTGGTCTTCCAATAAGTGGATAAAGACGGGAATCTGGGTGTGCCACTGTCAAAGGATCTTTTTACATTTAGAAGGCAACTCTTTGAAAATCAACATATCAAATTTGGGTCCACTTTTTTTTGGGTAAATAAATTTGGGTCCACTTGTTTTGCGGTAATATGAGCAGTCCCGAGACGGGATGGTCCGTGATTTACAGAAAAAATTTGAACTACGAGAAGGGTAAGGATATTTACATGAAGAATTTCAAGAAGGCTTTTGTGCATTTTTGCATACATGCCGGTGGAACTTGGAAGGGATGTCATTGATGCAGTTGAGGACAATTTGAGGCTAACTGGCTAAGTATCAAAGTTGTCAAATCCATCTACGTACCGGCCGGTACGTACCGTACCGGTCCTTAAACGGAACGCAAAAAATCATGTTCCGTTCCGGTTGAAATACCGGCCTGTTCCAGCCAATACCGGTCTGTTCCGGCCATTTTCCGGTATTCCGTTCCGGTACAAAATTAAATTTTTTTTTTTTTTTTACATTTTGTTTATGTTTACACTTAAAATTTTAAAAAATGGTAGATATATATTAAATATATATATAATATTAATTGCGGTAAATTCGGAACGGTACCGGAATACAGTCCGATACCGGTACGTACCATTCCAGTAGTGAAAACGGTACGCTGACCGGTACGGTATTGACAACTTTGCTAAGTATGGAAGATACAGAGGCATCAAGGAAGACGGCCTCGTTCGTTTTAATGTTTTACTTTGTTTTAGTTTTGTTTTTTAATTATTACCCTATATATTTTTTCAATCATTACCTTATTTCTTCAATTATTAATTTCGTTTCTTTCTCCACTCATTACCCATTTTTCCAATCATTATCCTATTTTTATCTCCACCCGTTATCAAAATTAAAATACCTAAAGTTACCAAACGAACAAAGCCGACATTGTGTAGATTTGGTAATACTTGATCTTCATCAGTTTGGTTCGAGCTTTTGTTACCCCGAGGCAAAAGGAAGGGTAGAGACGGGGGATCGACTTTGGCAAATTGCATTGGGTAATGGATTGAAATTAACAGTGCAGTGTGGATAGTGTTGCATGTGGAACTTGATCCTAACGTGAGAAATGCATGGTCAGATACAATCCATTTGTATCCTATCGATATCCCATATGTTGTTGACCTTTGATTCGCTACGTCTACGACAATATTATCTTTGTCCAGATCAGGAACTAACATTTTTTTTCTTGGGAATTTTTTTTTTATATCCTTTCGATTTTGACCAAAAATTCATTTTGGTTCTTTACCTTTTAATTTTGGCATAAAAATACTTTGACTTTTCAGTTTTTTTCAATGTCATCCTTTAGGGATATATACATATATACACGAAAATAGGATGTCTGGATCAAGCACTCTACACGCATCAGATGCCGTTGATTCCTGCATTATCCCCTCGTTTTTTTTTAAAAAAAAATTTGGATGGCTTGGATAGCAAGTTGATTAATGTAGAACATGCAACTTAAAGAAAAGAATCAGTGAGCAAGAACATGTGCAATGACCATTACAGTAATTTTCACCTGTAAATTAATGAATACAGAAGCGCGACAAGTTGATTCTTTTGGCAGTTCAACATGCATTTTCCAAAATTATAATCCACCAGAATGCCATAAACTGTAAAAGCATAATCCCAGCTCCCTACCCCGCAAGATAATCATCCTCCTTTCCTACCCAGCTACCCCTCTCTAGCCATTTCTATTCACACTTCCGAGTTCCGATCATCAAGAGAGTCTACTTCCTATTACATTTCTTTACCACTGGTTGGTACATGGAGATCGAGGTACATTAGGCTGTTCCAGACAAAGATGGAAACAAAGCTAGCAGAAAAGCTTCGAGTTCCTGCCTTTAGCTACACTCTTATATTCTTCTTCCTGCTTTTGCTATTCTGGTAAAGAGTTGACTTGAAAACTTACAAAAAGTGGTTCAGAGAGTGAATTAAGGCAAGTGAGGGAAAAGAAAAGTTTTCCCAAGTGGGTTTTAGGAGTGTGATCAAGCTCAAAAACTGGATTTTAGAGAAGCATTTGAAGCTCAAAAACTGGATTTTGAAAAACAAACTCCGAGAAATATGATTGGAGATTGAGGACCATGTAGAAAAACTGGTTTACCTATGGTTGTTTTCAAGCAGGAAGGTGATAGGCCCGTAAATATTTACATACACGTTTCCTAATTTATCATTACTACGTCTATTTATATTATTACTTTGAGTTTTATGCATTTATTTTGTGTTATTGGTATTTGGAGGCTTACCATTGTAATGGGCTTTACTTTGGCAAAATTGGCGTATGAGTTGGCAAATTGGTATGTGGAGTTCCAGCATGGCCAATGATACTAATTTAATTGATGGGTCCATTCATATTTTATGGGTTTAACCCTTGGGATTAAAAAAATCGGTTCTGTCTTGGCCAAGCCAATGGAACTTGCAACGTGTACTGCTGAAGTAAAAAGGGAATTGGGTCAAATCCCAATTGGGTAGAAATTAGTTGCCCAGTTATTGAAGGAATTGAATGGGCCCAAGTTAATAATATCGTATAAGGGTTCCTTCTGTAAGAGGAAAACATGGGGCTGCTAAGCCTGCTATCCTGGATAGTAGATACATTGTCGGCTACATGGCTTATAAAAGGGAAGCAGCACGAAAGAAAGGATCACTTTTTTTACACAGAAAAGAAACGGACTGCGGCAGCTTTTAAAAAAGGGGTTTTCTTCCAAGGACGAAACAGGAGAGGACGGGGCGGCCGAGTTTTTTTTTCCGAATATTGTTTACTTTTCTTCTGAGTTTTTTTTTCAAGTTTTGAAGTTTTGTTCAATTATTCTTATTTCGATAACTCTTTTTAATTTTTGTTCTTTATAAAAGTTGTTCGTTGGTTTTTGTTTAACTTCGATCTTTTGTTTATTTTTCATCTCCAGTAAAAAAAAAAAAGTATGATTAATTCTAGGGTTTTATTCCTTTTTTTTTTTATAATAAGTGAGCGGTAAGTGAGTGGTTTTTTTGAGGTTTGGTCGCTGGGTAAAGACGCGCTGCGACCCAATTAGGATTCGTCTCGCATTTTTTTTTGTTCATTAATTTAATCAAATAATTTAGTTTGTGAAAACTACGTTCGTTGGACAAATTAGAGGCATTGCTGGGACTCATGTGAGTGAGAACGGGGACCAAAACCTATTCGCCGTTGTGTACGGAACCGGCAACCTTAGGATTCACATCCTTCGGAGTTTTCAATTCTCCCTAAATTTAACCGTTTTTAGAACCTTGAAAAACGAGTAGATTCTGATTGGGTAATGAGCGCTGAATTTCCTACGACCGTGCCTCTTTTTAATCATTTGAGCAAGTTATCTATTAATACATTAATTAATTAATCAACAACAGGACAAGGGGTGGCTACCTAAGAGCTAATTTTAATACTACAATCCGATATTCTACAACACACACTTCATCGTCCTTAGTGGATTCGACTCCGGTCTTACCAGGTATTGTGCTACTTCGGTTTCAGCCCTACGCTTGGAGCAACTCATTAATTTAGGACTAAAAAATCGTCAAGTATTTTTGACACCGTTGCCGGGAACGATAACATGTGTTAAGAATTCGGGTAGTCATTTTTGTTTTGTTTTGTTTTTTAGTTTCTTTAGTTGTTTAGAGTCAACATAAGTAGAGGTAGACAATCCTTCATCGTAGGAAAGTAATCACCTCTAAAACCTAAGTATTACCGAGACAATACCAAGCATCTTGCAGCCATTGAGAGAGAGCCGAAAGTAACCGTGGAGAAAGAGTCTTTTAGTGGTGAGTCGTTTGATATCAGTGGCCTGTTCGTTGATTTAATAATCGAACCATCGATGGCAGAGCCGCAAAAATCGATGCGTGAATTCTGACAGGACCACTCCTCCCGGACCAATAGTTATGTCGACCGAGACGGTGGAGGTACGTAATGCCTTCACCATAAAGCCTGGTACGCATAATGCTCTTCCCCTCTTCTACGAGAAGGAGAATGAGGATCCGTATAACCATGTCCGCTATTTCAAGCGGTTGGTGTGCACCTTTGCTACCACTGCTCAGTGGGAGAATGTTTGCTTTAACCTTTTCGCATCCTCGCTTAAGGACAATGGATAAGTGGTTGTGGATGTAGAAGCCACAATCTTTCACGACATGGGCTGCTGTCCGGGATCTATTTTACAAGAAATATTTCTCGGAGAGTAAATTGAAGTACCTGACTCGTCAAGTTCAGTCGTATAAGGAGAAAGAGGGCGAGTCGTTTTTAAGGTGCTGGGTGCTGTTCAAGGACTTGCTATTGTCCTTACCACATCATGGGTTCATGAAACACCAATTGGTTTCATTTTTCTATTTGGGCTTGAATATTGTGACGGCCCAGCAGGACTTCCTAGATGAGTTGGTCGAGAAACACTGAAGTTGGGAACCTTCTGAACTCGGTGATGGGGCCATGGCTGCTCAGGGACCCGGTGGGTCTGGCATTTTCCTTTCAAGTATGCAAGAGTACAATGTCCAGTCTCAGTTGGACAAGATGGTTAAACAGTTAAATGGCTTGAAGTTTAAGCAAGTCCATCAAGTGAATGATGTGAGAGTTGAGGAGGTGTGTGCGTTATGTGAGTGTCCAGGGAATCTAGTTACTGTTTGCCTCGCTTTCTCCATGATAAAAAAGGCCTACCAGAGTAATCAGGCTGAGGTGAACACAATTAATCAGCGTTGAGACCCATATTTAAATACCTACAATCCAAGGTGGGCCCAAAACCCATGATAAGCCCGTAAATGTTCACATTAGCGCCCCATAATTTATCATTGCTAAGTTTATTTATTTTATTACTTGGTGTTTTAATGCTTAATTTTTGTGTTTTAGGTATTTGGAGGATTTGGTACAAAAAAAGTGCAGAATTAAAATATTATACGGTGTTGGAAGCAAGTCCGTTTGAAGGTCATATGTTTAGCACGGAACTAATTAGGCCACGGACTGATAGGTGGCAAAACAATTCTACTTAGTTTACACATATCTTGGTGGGTCCAGAACCAATGGGTTTACTAGTTTGACCAAAAGTTGGACCAAAGAAAAGAAAGGGCATTGACAAGGCAATTGTGGTTGGAAATTAAAAGGAGAGAAATCTAGGATATTTGGGAAGTCGGCTATAGGAGGATATAAAAAGAAGACCACGGTTGGGATTGAAAAGATATATTCGGACGGAAGACGGTAGAAACGAAGGACGGGGCTGCCGACTGCCGAGATTCAATATTGTTTAGTTTTCAAGTTTTGTTCAATTACTTGCAATCTGATAACTCGTTTTAATTTCTGCTCTTAATTAAAATTGTTCATTGGTATTCAATTAGTTGTTATTTCTTGTTTATTTTTCATCTCATGCAATAGAAGCATGTTTCAATTTAGGGTTTCTTTCATTTTTTATTTGATGTTGAGTTAATAGTCGTCAGGGTAGGGTCGCGGGGTGATTAGCACACCGTGGCCAAGTCGGACACGTTCTGCTCCTGTTTCCTGACATAAAAATTGAAAAAGCAATTTTAGGTTAATTAAGAACATTCGTGAGACGAACCTGAGCATTGTCGGAGCCCATGTGAACTAGGGAATGGGGGTCCAAAACTCATTCTCTGATGCACATTGGTAAACGGCGACCATAAGGGTTCGCATCTTGCAGGTTATCTTTTTCAATCTAAAGTTGAATATTTTTAAGAACACTGAATGGAGCAGGTTAATCCAAACTGGTTGCAAGTGTTATGAACCCTACGACCGTACCTCATTTAATTATTTGAAAAGTACAATCAATTTCTAGGTTTTAATTAATCTCCGCATAAAACGACAAGGAGTGGCTACCTAAGAGCTAGTTTAAATAAGTAACAACCCGAGTTTTTAGTCAGCACACATTATTGTCTCTGTGGATTCGACTCCGAACTTACTGGATATTGTGCTTCGTTGGTTTCAGCCCCACACTTGGGGCAACCCATTATTTTAGAACTAGAAAATCGTCAAGCAACCCATTTCTGAGTTAAAGGGATCAAAAAGCCCCAGTGCAACCCCAAGCACCACTTCAGCCGCAAGTTCAGCAATTCCAGCCTCCTTATGACCTAGTTCTGTTCCCCGCCTCAACAGCAACAAGGGTTCGGTCCTTCATCTTTTGGACCACCCCCAGGCATTAACCATCCCCTGTGAGATAAGGAGACTGATGAGATGATGAAGGCTCTCATGCAGTCTCAAATTAACTTCACTGAGCAGACTAAGCAAGCAATTAGTGACATTAGGACCCAATTGACCTTGTTGATGGCGACAGTTGGACAAGTTCAGTAGGAGAAGGGAAAGTTTCCTTCTCAACCTCTAGTCAATGCCGCCGGTACTCATTATGTGGGCGATTCTTCTGGCCCCAGTAGTTTGAATCCCAGTTTGGAAGATACTAAGGCAATCACTACTCTCAGAAGTGGGAAGGTGATCGACAAGGACTTACCTCCAAAGCAAAAATCGATTCCACCCCCGGTGCCGGTAGCTGCGTCAAAGAGAAAGAGGCGGAGCCTCCTAAAGTGGTAGTGCCTGCACCTGCAGCCCCCACGATTCCATCGCCACCCGTTGCTCCATATCCAAATCGCTTGGTGGTAAAGTCTAAAGTCAATGTGAACTTTCAAATACTTGAGTTATTTAAGAAAGTTCAGTTTCCTATCTCTTTGATGGAAGCCATTGATGCAATTCCTCAATTTGCAAAGGTCTTGAAGGATCTATGCACATCAAAGCGGAGAACTAAGAGTCAGGACAAAGTGCTTCTGATGGAGCAAATGAGCTTCATTCTCCAGGCTGAGATCCCCACCAAGTGTAACGATCTTGGTTGTCCCACCATCCCTATTGCTATCGCGGGCCAAAAATTTGATAAGGCTTTGCTGGATTTAGGAGCAAGTGTCAACTTGCTCCCATATTCAGTATACTTGAAGCTTTGCTTAGGTGATTTGAGAGCCACATCAATCACACTACAGTTGGCTAACCGGAGTGTGAGGATTCCAAAAAGGGTGGTGGAGGATGTTTTAATTCAAGTGGACGAGTTCCTTTTTCCAGTTGATTTCATCGTCCTGGATACATGCTTGATACCAGAGGTCCTTGATAATACTCCTATCATCCTTGGCCGTCCATTTCTAGCCACCTCCAGTACTCTTATGAATTACAAAACTGGACAAGTCCAATTGTCGTTTGGGAATTTAAAAATGGAGGTGAATGTTTTCAACGTGGATAGTCAGGTTGAGGATGATGATGAGGTATATGAGGTGAGTTTGATCGACACGCTGGTATAAGAGCATGTCGATAGTGTGTTATACAAGGATCCTTCGGAGATAGCCTTAACCGCCGAAGAAGCGTCATTCTTAGATTCTCCAAAGGTAGGGAGTTTAATGGATATGCTTGCAATGGAGGATATGTGTGGCGCCGCTTGGAACCCAGTTCTTGAGCCGATAGGCACCCCACTTCCTAAAACTCTCCCATCGTCTGTCCAACCGCCTAAACCAAAGTTAAAGTCTCTACCGGACACGCTTAAGTATGCCTTCCTTAAAGGCAACGATACTTTTTTGGTGGTGATCTCATCATCCCTCGAGGCGGCTCAAAAGGCTAAGTTGCTTGCCTTATTGAGAGAGCACATAGGCACAATAGGCTGGACGATAGCAGATTTGCAGGGAATCAATCCAACGGTGTGTACACATCGCATTTTTCTAGATGAGGATGTGAAGCCTTCTAGGCAACCTCAATGTCGTCTGAACCCCAATATGAAAGAGGTGGTTCGAGCTGAGGTGCTGAAGCTCTTAGATGCGAGTATTATTTATCCGATAGCCCATAGTGAGTGGTTGAGCCCGGTGCAGGTAGTGCCTACGAAGGCTAGAGTGACCGTCGTGAGGAACAGTGAGGGCGAGCTGGTGCCGACCCATGTTCAAATCGGGTGGTTAGTTTGCATTGATTACCGGAAGCTCAATGGAAGCACCCGGAAAGACCATTTCCCTCTCCCATTCATTGATCAAATTTTGGAGAGGGTGACTAGCCGGGCATTCTATTGCTTCATGGATGGGTACTCTGGCTACAATCAGATTGAGGTAGCCATGGAGGATTAGGAAAAGACCACGTTCACATGCCCATATGGTACATTTGCCTACCGCCGCATGCCTTTTGGTTTGTGCAATGCTCCCAGCCTGGCGCCTTCTCAAGGTGCATGATGGGAATCTTTAGCGATGTGGTAGAGAAGATCGTGGAGGTCTTTATGGATGACTTTTCAATTTTCGGGAATTCGTTTGACAAATGCCTCAAGAATTTGGGGAAGGTCATGCAACGGTGCGAGGAGAAGAGATTAGTGCTTAATTGGGAGAAGTGCCACTTCATGGTGACCCAAGGAATTGTGTTGGGACACATTGTCTCATCCAAGGGTATTCAGGTGGACAAGGCGAAAATAGACTTAATTGCGAATCTTCTTTCCCCCAAGACTATTAAGGATATCCGGTCTTTTTTAGGTCACGCCAATTTTTACCACCGTTTTATTAAGAATTTCAGTGCCATCTCCCGATCATTGTGTCAGTTGTTGTCAAAAGACACGCCCTTTGTGTGGTCTGAGGCGTGTGAGGAGGCATTTTAGACATTGAAGCGAAGTCTTACTACTCGGCCGATCGTGCAGCCTCCGGATTGGAGTTTGCCCTTCGAGTTGATGTGCAATGCCTCCGACTATGCTGTCGGGGTGGTTTTAGGGCAAAGGCGAGGGAAAGATCCTTGCGTTGTGTACTAGGCAAGCAAGATGTTAAACGAGTCACAGATGAACTACACCACTACCGAGAAGGAATTGCTCGCGGTGATGTTTGCTTTAGACAAGTTCCGGTCCTACTTGGTGGGTTCGCAGATTGTGGTGTATACCGATCATACGACCTTGAAGTATCTGATGACCAAGCAGGATGTGAAGGCTCGCCTTCTCCGGTGGATTCTTCTGCTGCAAGAATTTCACCTCATCATTAAGGATAAAAAAGAGGTTGAGAATGTAGTGGCTGACCACCTGTCTCGTTTGGAGTTTGAGGACCCCACCTCTCATCTCCCCATCGTGGATACTTTCCCTGACGAGCAGTACTTGTTCACTGCTAATACGTGCCCATGGTTTGTAGATGTCGCCAATTATTTGGTGACTTGGCAAATTCCACCCCATTGATCTACAGCTGAGAAGTAACAATTTTTGAAGGAGGTCCAGTAGTATATTTACGATGATCCATATGTGTTCAACTATTGCGCAGACCAGATTGTGTGTTGGTGTGTCCCCGAAACTGATCAAAGGAGAATTTTTGCGTTTTGTCACACCGAGCGCGTGCAGAGGCCATTTCTCTGTGAAGAAAACCACCGCCAAGGTCAATGAGTGTGGTTTCTTTTGACCGAGTCTTTTTAAGGATGCATATGTCTTTTACAAGTCATGTGATCGGTGCTAGAAATTAGGCAAGGTTAGCCCGCGAAATATGATGCCCCTCCAGAATATTTTTGTGATAGAGGTCTTCGATTGTTGGGGCATTGATTTCATGGGCCCGTTTTCGATGTCATACAAGTATGAGTACATCCTCTTGGCAGTGGATTATGTTTCCAAGTGGGTTGAGGCAGTCCCCACTAAGACCAGTGATTCTAAGGTCGTGCTGGAGTTCTTACGAACTAACATTTTATCGAGGTTTGGCATGCCATGTGCCATTATCTTTAATCAGGGCACGCACTTTTGCAATAGGTCTTTTGGGGCATTAATGAGCAAGTATGGTATCTCTCACAAGGTGTCAGCTTATCACCCTTAAACCAACGGTTAGGCTGAGCTAGCAAATCGTGAGATTAAAGGGATTCTAGAGAAGACCGTGAACCCAAATAAGAAAGATTGGTCACTTCGGTTGACCAATGCCTTATGGGCCTACCGCACTGCTTATAAGACCGTGTTGGGTGCTTCACCCTACCGGCTCACTTGCTCATGCTAGTCACCAGTCAACTGCTTCTACGTGCTTATGTTTGGTACTTGATAGAAGTAGAAACCTAAAAGATGATATTTGTGTTTACACCCACAAAAGTCGCATTTACCAGAACAATCAACCCGAGTCCTTTCGATAGTTTTCTCTTAGGGTCCACATTTGCTTAAAAATACATGACAAACCAACTAGATCAACAGCGTGCCAAAACAAAAGATATATGCCAAGTCGTCTCAAAATTCAAATTATGTTGTTTCTTTGCCAGTGGCAAATTGCCACTATCTTCTTGACGTATTACCTACCATTAAGCAAATCCTTGCTTCTTTTTTTTGGTGAGGTACAAAAAGAGAAAAGTGCCTATAAACTAATTGTACAGGCAACAACCTTAATCATATCTTCAAAGTTCAAGTATCTTGTCCACTTATTGCATAACCAACATGAGATTTCACCCAAAAGTATCCTAAGCCATTTAGCAAACTTGATGAAACAAAACCTACAGACAATAGTTTAGGTGGTCAAGCACATAAAGTTGCAAGTTGAACTCGAGCAAAATTGTTCGGCTTTCTTCTACAAACTAGGATAATACCCAGTTGAAATTTCATTTGGACATTCATGGTGTAAAATCAGTTCATGTAACACATTCAAAATTGGGACAATTTCACATGTCAAACACATAGAAGGCAATGCATAAGCATTAACCAAGGATCGAAGTTAAGAGAACCCTTGCAAGAGCTTATTACAAACCAGATGATTGGTTTTGAACAGGGAAAATAGCACACATAATCAATGAACCCCGCATTCAAGACATGGACTTAGGAGTTTGTTTCCTCTGAAGGTCTCGGGCGGTATCGATTCTTTTGTTGCCGGTTATATACCCAAGATCATCCACCTTTGTGGCCTCGTGAGGGCATGAAAGGTTAAGCACTAAAATTACCAAACCAAGTCCTACACAATTGCTCTGATACCATTTATAATGCCCTAAGCAGACCACTGGCCTAATAACTTGATTTTGATTCACAAGCCATAAGACCCAAAATACTTAAGCCCAGTGTACTAGTAACAGCCCAACCCACATAGTTTTTTATATAACCATGATCATTTATATAGAATTTCGATATGGAATGGGGCCAACTTTAATTGTGTTCTCCACAAGTGGGGCAGTGCAATTGAGCCGAGATCAATCGAAGTGGACGTAAACTAATTTAGACAACCAAAGGTGGAACCAGCAATTGATTCTGCCTGGGCTAAACCAAAAAAAAAATTTCAGTGGGCAAAACAGTGTATAATAAGCATACGGGCAATCTCTAAAAAATAAGATATGCAATCCATTCTATGCACCGCGCATATTGTAGCACCATCATACCCTTGACCTCGCATAGTGTAGATTGTAACGAGTGAGAACATCAGATATCATTTCGTAAGAGTTAATGCAATGGTGTTTTTAATGCGCCTAAAGTTCGATTTAAGAACATTGAGCACAGGTTTTCAACTCTGAAAAATCAACAAAAATCCAGCCCTTGACGGTAGTAGAAAGGGAGAGAACATAGAAAAGAAAGAACGTAGGAGAGGGAAAGAACGTATGTTAATAGAGTGGTTGAGAGGATTGGTGGGATGGGTTGAGCTAAAAGAAAAAATGAATTGGGCTATTTGTTTCGATGTAATTTTTTTTCTTCTAGAAAACAAACTTTAATGGTGGAATTCAATTCAGGAGAGGGAAAGGGAATTGAAAGTGAGTTAAGACTGACGATCGAAGAAACTGAGCAAGTGAGAATTAGAGTGGAATGCAGCAGGTTCATTTCGGAAAATAACTTACGGAATATTTAAGCTAAGGCTCCGTTTGTTTCGATATAAAATGTTTTACAATGTAAAATGTTTTCCATGTAAATTTTTTTTCAGAAAATAAATTTCAAATTTTTATTTTCCAGTGTTTGGTTAGCATTTGAAAATATTTTCAGAAATCAATAAAATAGTGTAGAGAGAGTGGGGCTTAAACGGTGGAGTGGAGAGATCTGAGAATATTAAAATTGAACGTGAGTCAAGACTGACAATCGAGGAAACTGAGCAATACGAATTGCAGTAGAAGGCAACAGGTTCATTTTGAAAATAACTTACAGAAGATTGAAGGGTAAGTCATTTTCATCTAATTGATAGAAAATGTTTTATATGTAAAATGTTTTTCTAGTTTTTTACACAACTAAATACCGAAAAATAGGAAACATTTTACTGAAAAAATATTTTACATCCAAACAAACGGAGCCTAAGTGTAAATCATTTTTATCAAATTCTTATTTTTTATATAACCAAACACCAAAAAAAAGTAAAAATATTTTTATTAGCCAAAATTTTTATTTATTTTTTCCTGGAAAACCACGGAAGTTGTCGCGGGGGGGGGGGCTGTCTCTTAT